>QPHH01000001.1:2232232-2468465 GCA_003574815.1 Aspergillus spinulosporus | reverse complement strand
TTGGGTTAAGATTATTTGCTTAACCCATGGGCGGTTTACTGTCTAGGTAACCCACCCCAAAACCCGCGCGGGCGGATCAGCTAGCCCTGAAAACCCGCCCCAACCCGTGGTTTAACAAGTCTAATACTAGTATTTGCATGTATATAGTTCTTGTTTTATATATTTTTTTTAAATTTTTAAATATATTATTTTAATTATTTAATTATATTTAATTTTTTTATATTCCTGTTACTTTTTACAAGGGCTTTAAAAAATATTTAGTATATTTTACCAATTTTTAATTTTTTTAATAAATTAGGATTTAGATATCTGTCTAGAGTATTTTTTAATAAGATGTTTTGTAGATGAGGATTTTTTAAGTTTAAAATAAATTATATATTAAATATATTAATTTTTTTCTATAGGTAATTAAAAGGGTAAAAAATAGAATTATTATAATCTTATAAAATAAAGAATTAATTAGGTATGATTAAAAATTACTAAAAATTTATAAATTAATAATAAACTAAAACTATGTCAAGGTGCGGGCTCAGGAATATATTCAGAACAGGGTAACGGAGTAGATACAACAGACAGGCTACGGAGTCAGGCTATCAACAGGTACACAGACGAGACAGGACGTAGCTCGAGGTTCCGATTTGGGTCGAAGCCGAAGCTCGAGAAGTCTCAGCGGTCTGGGCGGTCAACGGCGGCAGAATAAGCTCATCCCGGGCACCGTGCCCGGGATGAGGCTCCTGCAATATAGCTTATCATAAGCGCAGTACTTAGGAACCGGGCAGGCACCGTGACAAACTATTTATTTTATTTTAAAAAAAAAAAACTAATTTTTAGCTATTCTTTTACAAGGTTGGCTAATATATTATATATATAATATTAGGAGTTGTAATATTATTCTGCTCTAACAGATTAGTCACCAAAACGACGGTTCCTACCTCGTAGTTAGTAACTATTTGGTTCCAGGTTTAATCCTGCGCTTGGGCTGAACCATGTGACATACTGCTTGTATAAATAAAACTATAGTCAGGAATTACTGTTAAGATTTTGCAGTCTTTTTGTTATTAGATATATGGAATATTTCAGAGCCAAATTTGGTAGTACAGGTCAGATACATAAGATATTTTGTAGGTGGCCAAGATTTCACATGAAATTTCATGGGGTTGGATACAATATATTATTCTGCCCGACGTTCAACCGCCTTCTCAATGTGATTTGGCAAAGAGTCACGGGCCATCTACCAGCATCCTCCGCGAGCCACAAGCACCATGGATATGGCAATAGATTGTTACTGCTTTGTTGGATTATGATCTTGAATGGTAATAATAATGATAATAATTCCACTTCGTTCTATTTTGGTTTGCTATGTCATGTGGTGGTATATCTTTACTCAAACAATGGTGTGTTGTTACTACAGGCTCACCCAGTAGCAGTTATATATTTTGATGTGGAGAGATGGTAACAGCACATACCTGAAACAACTAAGGATCAGCACCTAGGCTCCATGTATTACTGCCCCCAGCTATATATTATTACTGAAGGACACAGGGAAAAGGCCATCCAAAAGCTGTATTATGAGAACACTGGAGACCCGCAGATACCTACATGCGACCTCACTAGAGAGCCCCGACACCTCGTGACTCACCATATGGTTGACCCGTCCTGAACCCCGTACTTTAATTCTCCAACACATCACACGCCACAACAGCCAGGCTCAAATAGCTATAGGAGAGATTTTGAAATCGAATGATCAAACTCCGCCAGGAGCACAGTAAGCACTCTATAAACTCAAACATGCGAATCAGCTAGCAGATAGCACTGAACACAAAACCAGACTGAATGAACGAAGACCCGTGTCATCATCATAAGAGTCTAACCCAGCGTAGCTCAAATCTGGGAGGTCAACCAACCAACGCCCGCACCTAAACTACAAGCAAACGGTAACGCGAAAGAATGAACGCAACAGATATAGAACGATGCAGAAAACGCATAGTTCAGTATTTATGGGATCCCGAGCCCAAGAATGACGAGGAGCCGGATTCGCCGATCTGGTGCCTGGGAACACGTTACCCACCCCAATGCAGGGGGGAAATAACCGATGAAATCAGTAAGTCTAAAAAAGCTCAGATGTGAGATACACGACGGGCATGTGAATTAGAAAATTAACACTGCAAAGGGAACCCTGACGACGGACAGCAACAGAACACAACAAACACGAGTGCACCTGGTTGGCCAGAAGCGTTCCTGCTGGACTTCGAATCAAAGATATGGATGACGTATAGGTCAAACTTCCCACCGATCCCCAAGGACGCTGGACGGGAGGGAAACTCATCACTGACATTGGGCGTGCGGCTGAGAAGTCAACTCATTGAAGCCCAGGGCTTCACAAGTGACACCGGATGGGGGTGCATGATAAGATCAGGCCAAAGCCTACTGGCCAACTCCATGGTCATCCTGTTACTCGGCCGTGGTATGAGTCCTGGAGCAGTGTAGCCCTGAAGATGCAGCTCGGAGACCGCTAATACCGCATAGACTGGCGAAGAGGCGAAAAATTAGATGAAGAAGCGAAGCTACTCTCACTGTTCGCCGACTCCCCTCATGCCCCATTCTCGATACACAGGTTCGTCAAGCACGGAGCGGATTTCTGCGGAAAGCATCCCGGGGAATGGTTCGGGCCAACCGCTACGGCTAGATGCATACAGTAGGGACCCTTGTTTTGAAAGCGGGTGGGGGACGAAAGCTCACGTAGGAGTCTAGAGGCCTTGCAGCGAGATACGATCAGTCGAAGCTCCAAGTGTACATTGCAGATGACAACTCGGACGTTCACGAGGACAAATTCATGAGTGTGTCAAGGGATGAAAAAGGTACTGTTCGCCCGACACTTATACTGCTAGGTCTCAGACTGGGAATCGACCGTATCACCGCGGTATACTGGAACGGACTAAAAGCCATGCTACAGCTGCCACAATCCGTGGGGATCGCGGGGTACGTCATGCAAACCTGGAGTATTATTTGGCGTGTACCAGTTGCTAAAGGTTGTCGAACAGAGGACGTCCGTCAGCTTCCCATTATTTTGTAGCTGTCCAGGGGTCTCATTTCTTCTACCTTGACCCACACAACACCCGCCCTGCTCTAAGATATAGCGAATCAGGCGCGTACACGGGAGATGAAGTCAATACATACCATACTCGTCGACTGAGAAGACTCAACATTCAAGACATGGACCCAAGCATGCTCATAGGGTTCCTAATCAGGGATGAGGACGATTGGAAAGATTGGAAAGCTCGGATTACGTCCTTGGAAGGAAAACCCATAATAACAATCCTGAACGAAAGCGACGCCGCCTCCTGGCAAGGGCGAAGGGAGGCGCTAGACGAAGTTGAGGCATTTGATGATCATGACGACGCGTTGTAAATCAGCGAAGACTGCCCAGGGGGCAGTTGTGCCTAGAGCTTGGGGGCAAATTACAAATACCAAGATAGGCAAAGAAACCCCAGTACGAAACTTATAATTAGAAATTTCCATGAAAGCATTGGATTCGAATTCGAGGAAGGGTATTTATACAACCGGTTCCAGAACTCAAGTTATGTTACACCACATCCATGTTTCCATAAAAGTGAAGGCGTTGAAAGACGACATTTGACCCGAGGGGAAATAGAACAAATAGGAAAAAAAGACCATCCCATGACACGTTAAAAATCCCGCGAACACCCTTTAACCCGCCGCCTCAAAACCGTTCAAGATGACGAGTAACGAAACAAAGAACATATCCGTGCAATTAAACAAAAAGGAAAGATGCTGAGAAAAGCCTATTTGGCAGATGAGGAATACTTCGTAACGGCCTTGGTGCCCTCGGACACGGCGTGCTTGGCGAGTTCACCGGGCAGAATCAACCTCACACTATCCAAATTAGAAAATCACATGCTAAGGAGTAAGATATAATACTTACGAGGTCTGAATTTCTCGAGATGAAATGGTAGACTTCTTGTTATAAGCAGCGAGCTTGGAAGCCTCCGTCGCAACGCGCTCAAAGATGTCTTCAGCAAAGTTAGCTTCATATTCGCGCCAAAAGAGCAAGCGGCTTCACATACCGTTGACGAAAGAGTTCAGAATAGACATAGCGCGGGTGGAGATACCAGTGTCCGGGTGCACTTGCTTGAGGACTGCTGCGAGTTAAAACATGTCAATATCATGGGCTGATCAGGACCAACTCACCCTTGTAGATGTAAGAAGAGTAGGTCTCCTTCCTGGTCTTTCCGCGCTTCTTCTTCTCCCCGGAGGCAGCAGCGGCGGTCTTCTTTCCAGCTTCTTTCTTCTCAGCGGGGGCCTTGCCAGCGGGGGCCTTGCCGCCAGTGCTAGGCTTCTTCTCGGCAGCTTTGGGAGGCATTTTAAAGTTGATAAAATCGAATGTTGAGTTCGGTAAAGGATGAGTGACCTGACTATGAATGGGGATGCTAGATAGCACTGATTAACGCGTGAGAGTGGTGGGGTGGAATGAGTAGGAGGATGAAAGTTAAGAATACGCGGTGACGAGGGGAGGCGCGCTACTTATACTCGGCTCCAAACGCCCTGTTGATCCAAAAAGCACAAAGGAGGCAGTTTTTCGATACGGTAACGGGATTGTATGATTTGTATGATTAGGAAGCTCGGAATGCGCGAAACGCGGTAGGATTGGCGGTAGGAGCTTGCCAAGGATACGGTACGGTAAGACTTTTCGATTAGTCTGGACACCTTTCTCAATTTGGTATTGTAACATGACGACACCAACCAACTGGTACAATCGATGATGATCCGCTCATTGATTGGTTGACCCCGCTAAGCGAGAGGGTGATCCAAAACGCGTCTGGGCTGCCCGGCGTCACTTTCATGGTGTCGTTATATATGCCCTCCGCTCCTTCGCGATAGCTGTCGTCCCTTCCCATTTTCCACTTATCATTTCTCGCTCCTACCCTCTTACACCGAAACCTACGCGTCGCTTTCGCACCCCACAACTACTTTTCGAATAACTTGATTTATTAAATCAATCAAGATGACTGGCGGTAAATCTGGTGGCAAGGCTAGCGGCAGCAAGAACGCTCAGTCGTATGTTGAACACATCGCATCAAACAGCCCGAAATTGTATTGACGTCAGAATAGTCGTTCTTCCAAGGCCGGCTTGGCTTTTCCTGTCGGTCGTGTTCACCGTCTTCTTCGCAAGGGAAACTATGCCCAGCGTGTTGGAGCCGGTATGTCCTTTTTACCTGCGTATTTTCTGTTTCCCCAGCGCTGACCAGTTCCTGCCAGGTGCACCTGTCTACCTGGCTGCCGTCTTGGAGTATCTTGCTGCTGAAATTCTCGAGCTTGCTGGAAACGCCGCTCGTGACAACAAGAAAACTCGTATCATCCCCCGTCACCTTCAGCTCGCCATCCGAAACGATGAGGAGCTGAACAAGCTCCTGGGTCACGTCACTATTGCCCAGGGTGGTGTCCTTCCCAACATTCATCAGAGTTCGTGTACCCCGCTACCTGCCTTGAATCTTATTCTAACGATATGTAGACCTCCTCCCCAAGAAGACCCCTAAGGCCGGAAAGGGCAGCCAGGAGCTGTGAAGGGTTTTGTCTTTGTTTTGTTGTTTTCTCTATTTGCGTGGGGTTTGTCATTCGGCGTGGTTTGGTTCTCTTACTGATGATAACGGGGTTCTGGCCTGGGCACGTTTATGGCTCTTTAATTTCGCTGCGTTTTGATTTTTGTAAATTATGTCCACGGGCATGGAATGATACCGACAAGTTCAAATGACCTAAAATCAACTGTTCTGTTCAATGCATATCATATCAATCTCGTAGTAATGTCTTAGCAATTAAGTGTTACTTTCTCTTTAGAGAGCCCGGTTTCGAACAGACAATTGATTTAAGGATTAGACGACTGGAATGCATGCTTCTACTACGTAGAATAATCTGTTGATTTTTGTCCTACAGCATTAATGATCACCAGCACCTCCAGAGGCGTCTGACTTAAAGTTAGACGATGTCTGGACTGTCCAGCGTAAGTTAGGTTACACTCACAAGGTAGTTGACGAGCAGGTAGGTTTCTCTCGTATTTGCTTCCTATTCCGCAGGTTAGTCCTTTGCACGGTACTTATATTGTTGTAAACATACCACCAGGGGCCGTTGGTGCACGGTAGGGATCAGGATGCTTCCATGTTTCAAGTAATTTTTCGGTCTCTCGGAGTAGGACCTAGCAGTGCTGGTGAGTGAGTGCTCCTCGAGAAAGCGATCAGCGGCTGCGAAGGTTATGTCACGCACCTTCTGTTGCCGAGGGTCGCGAATGTTCTTGTTGGCCTCGAAGAGGGATCGAATATAAACTGCTTGTCCCCTCCAAATGTGTCTGTGGACAGCCCAGTCCAGGGCGAGCTTCAGCGAACGCCGGTAGAGAGATCTATGAAGATCGAGGTTAGCGCAGGTTGAAATGTTCATTCAACGGCAACTTACGTGACAGCGTTGACTGACATAATGAGCCAAAAGTCCTGGAAATACCGAAATAAAAGTGTGAATGGGCCGGTCTGAATTAATGACACCGCCTGGTTAGTGGCTTGATATGACCTTTGCGGAGTGGTATCCCACGGGATAGAATATGCTAAATTGGTTTCTCTGGCACGCCGAATTCCGTAGTAATGATAATCCGTCACTTGCCGAGATCAGACAGAAAGCTTCCTTGCTGAGGGAATTTCCGGTACTTCTCGGCCCGGACTGGACTAGCTTCCCTTCACTGTTGCAGGTATACCTCACTTCTCCCATTCTCTATAGACTAGATCCCTTCACCCGAATTCCTTTCAACACCTGCCGAACTCGAACCTTTTGATCATTGCACCTGAGGTCACCATGGCTTCCCGATTATCTCTTCGTCAATTTCCCAGCCGGCGTCTAAGGTCTATCCCTCGTGTACCGCGTGCGATATGCTGCAGGACTTTCACAACGACCAAGGGTTCTGAAAACGTCAGAAGTGCTTCCGGGTTGATTAACGGTTTACAGTCAGGCCCGGTTCTACGGTATGATTGATAGAGAAAAGTGCATACATTCCAACCATTTCTGATCGCCGCCTAGGAACGGTTTTTCGAAAGTCAATGTCATCCCGATTTTGAATTATCAGGTTCGAACTTATGGTAATTTGCCCACCCCACTATGTTGACATTTTCTGACTCCATATGCAGCCGACACTATCGTCAAGGTTCCGCAGATGGCGGAGTCAATCACAGAGGGTACATTGAAGCAATTCTCAAAACGTAGGTTATTCCGATATGTGGCCGAACTTCGCTAAGTTGTCATCAAAGAGGTCGGAGACTATGTTGAGCGGGATGAAGAGATTGCGACAATTGAAACTGACAAGGTATATTTTGGTTTATATGGTCCCGTCGTGTGTCGCGATTCGAGTCACTTACACTTTTTAGATTGATGTATCGGTAAATGCGCCGGAGTCTGGAGTCATCAAGGAGCTGCTCGTGAACGAGGAAGATACGGTTACAGTCGGACAGGATCTTGTGAAGCTGGAAGCCGGTGGTACTCCGGAAAAGAAGTCAGAGGAGGCGACTGAGAAGCCCAAAGAACCTGCCTCTACCGGCCCCGAAGTTGAAAAGTCAAAGGAACCAGAATCCGCACCATCTTCTTCCACCCCTGAGAAGAGCACCTCATCAACAAAGACTCCTCAGGCTGAAACTTCCAAGCCGACACAGGAAGCGGCATCCAAGTCTCGACCAACGGAGGAGGTGAAGCCCACATTAGGAAACCGTGAGGAGAGAAGGGTGAGTAAGAAGATTTCTCGGTTCGTGCTTAATGCATGGCTGGTGCTAACGAGCGTTGTTAAAAAAGGTCAAAATGAACCGGATGAGACTAAGGATCGCGGAGCGTTTGAAGCAATCCCAAAACACTGCTGCTTCCCTGACTACCTTTAATGAGGTCGACATGTCTTCTTTGATGGAGTTCCGAAAGCTGTACAAGGATGAGGTTTTGAAGAAGACAGGTGTCAAGCTGGGATTCATGAGTGCCTTTTCTCGTGCTTGTGTTCTGGCTATGAAGGATGTTCCTGCCGTTAACGCTTCTATCGAAGGCCCCAATGGTGGTGATACCATTGTTTACCGCGATTACGTGGACATCAGCGTCGCTGTTGCCACCGAGAAGGGCTTAGTGACACCCGTGGTCCGCAACGCTGAGACTATGGATCTCGTTGGTATTGAGAAGTCTATTGCGGATCTTGGAAAAAAGGTCTGGCCCAGATGTGCCTCATTTAGGATCCCATAACTGACGCCATTAGGCACGTGACAACAAACTGACTATCGAAGATATGGCTGGAGGCACCTTTACTATCAGCAATGTGAGACTCTTATATGCTCCTTGAGGAAGCCATGTGCTAATTAGCCTTTAGGGTGGCGTTTTCGGATCTCTCATGGGCACGCCTATCATCAACCTCCCACAAACTGGTAAGTTATGTTTTCACGATTACCAGTAAGATCATCAAGCTAACTCGCTCCAGCGGTTCTCGGTCTGCATGCCATTAAGGACAAACCCGTGGCCATCAATGGGAGGGTAGAGATTCGTCCGGTATGTCAGATTCCGCTACGGCGCCCTTGACTCTTGTTGTTAACCTAGCTATTAGATGATGTATCTTGCCCTCACCTATGACCATCGACTTCTGGATGGCAGGGAGGCTGTCACTTTCCTAGTTAAGGTATCTTTTTACGTCATCTTTTCTCTCGTGTTCTTCCTATGGTAACAAGTCGACTGACGATTCTGACAGGTAAAGGAGTATATCGAAGACCCCCGCCGCATGCTTTTGGGCTAGACGAACTGTCCCTTTTTCTTCTCCAATCTGTTCTGTAAAATATCAATTCAACATGTGCGATATAATAGTGTTAAGTTTTAGCTGTAGATTTCAAGGCCGGGTTATGTTCTCTGTTCCCGTTCTTATATTTATATTCGAGACAAAGTTGGAATGATTGATTTACGCCATGCCTATCCTTCGCTTCAGCTGTTGCGTTTCGTTCTGGTTCAAGCCCTCGAGTCGCCCTCTTTCGAGCTGTATGAGTATAGGGGGTGCTAATAGTTGCATGACGTAGAGGAGATTATTGATGACAGCTGTCTGGCTGCTCTCGTTACAAAGTTGACTCGCAACCTCCCTCCCGCGTAGAGCTAACGTGTCTTCTTTTGCGGCGTTACATGTAGACACGAATGTGTTTGCCATCTCTGCTAGTGCAGCTGGCCCTGGATGAGATGTGTCGCTTAACACTCGAACAATTTCGAACACCTGGACCTTTATCTGAAGATCCACCGGTAGCTCTTTCATCGGCGGAAGCACTGACCGTAACGCTATATTTCCAGGCTTTAGCCACCCTGGGTGATTTTAAGTTTGCTTGGTTTCTGTTGCTTACCCCGTAGAGTGTCTTCGAGCCAGGCCACATTCAACTCGCCTTTGTTACCCTGTGCCACATCTATGGCTGCGTGTATGGCCAAACAGATGATATAGTCGAAAATAAGAACATTGACTTCATCATTGGTGTCTTCGTTTGTTCTCGTTTCATCCATTCTAGCTCCTATCCGGTCTTTGGGTATTGTTTTTTTTTTTATTCGTCTGATGGGTGTGCTATGGATATTGGTATTGCGCTTCAAGCCAACTTGACACTAAGTGGAATTTTGGTCGTGATGGCGTAGGACGTAGGCAGATGTATTTGTATGAAGATCACCGCAGTTTTCAATGGCTGGGTCAATTCAGTTGGAATCAAAGGTTTGGCCGAGAGGGTCCTGGCGCCTGATGTAAATTCGTGTCAGTTTGATATGTTTTGGGCTTGTCGCATGTCTGTGTATACATCTCCTGTGGGACTTGTAGATCACATCCATTAGGGGCTGGAGAAACTACTTTTATTCAAGTTGTGAAGTTCGTATGCACTGTCAAAGAAATATATGTTACAAAATATTAAAAAAAAAAAAACACTAATTGGTTCCTCAAATTCGAAGAGTAACATAAACCCCACCCAAGAATCAAAATTACATATAACACAGGTACTCACAGGCCGATGAAGCTGCATCCCTCCACCACAGGTTAAAGCAGCAGCACATAGGTATAAAGAGCACATTTACACGTGACTATTGATGCGGCTATGGCGTCATGCAAGCTTGAAGCCACCATAGTCGGAATGTACGACCGACCGCCCAAGCCTGAATTGAATCGAAGCTTAAAGATTGCTCCGCATGCCAGAACAACCTAGGTTCATATCTCTAGCACTAAAACAAACAACCCGAAGATCTAACACGATGGCGTGGTACTGTTCGGGATCGACAAACAAAGAACTGATCGAGAACCTATGCAGAGAAGGACTGATAAAGAACGAGAGAGTCAAACAAGCAATGATGGCAGTGAGCATAGCTCCCTCCAGCTACCCTAGCAACCCAAAAGCCCGCACATACCCCAGACAATTACCCGTACTAGCAACGCATTAATGTTTCTGCACTACCTTGGCTTATAGATTTAAGCACCACCTACCAATTTCCATGCATCTCTAACCAAGGGAACAAGGTTGACCGCGGTCACTATGCACCTGCTAGACCGTACTCAGACTCGCCGCAGCCAATCGGCCATGGGGCGACAATCTCCGCCCCCCATATGCATGGACACGCGTGCGAGTATCTTATCAACTATCTTCGACCTGGCTCGCATGTCCTAGACATTGGGTCTGGCTCTGGATACCTAACCCATGTATTTGCCAGCCTTGTCGTGGATACGTCGTCGAGCGATGGCCCAAAAGGACAAGTCATTGGAGTCGACCATATACAAGAACTCGTAAACTTGGCACACGACAATATGATGAAGTCTGAGGAAGGGAGAAAGCTGCTAGAAATTGGAGGCGTTAAATTTGTCAAGGCTGATGGCCGCCGTGGATGGCTAGAGGGCGCGCCGTATGATGCGATCCACGTTGGCGCAGCAGCACAAGAGCTGCACCCACTGCTAGTCGAGCAACTGCGAGCGCCCGGGCGTATGTTCATACCCATTAATGCCGAGGGCGACCAAAGGACATTGTTCAGTGCCGCGTTCGGCGGCGGGCAGTACATATGGGTAGTGGACAAGAAGGAAGATGGCACTATACACAAAGAGAAAGTGTTTCAAGTTAGCTACGTCCCTCTCACCGACCCACCAAAGTATTGAAGACCTGAGCTCTGCTACATGCTATGGAATGTTCTGGTCGCAGCAATGCCACTGAAGTTCCTCGCAAAACTGGGAACGATACGGTGCAAAGGTGACAATTGAAGTTGGCCTAGCAAGTTCTATAATAAATGAGCAATGCCGGAACCACTGCCCAAAACATATAATGTGTCGAGTTTCATTGCATAGAAGAACAAAACAGAGAACTAGTTTTGATGAGGTCTGGAATACTGCGTATGAATCGTGGTTGATTTAGTAGCCAAAGCAAAGATGTTAGAATGGGAAACCACCTGGGAAATTGAACTGCCCAGAGGAGAATTTGAATTGCGGGCTACCCTGCTGGAAGAAAAATTGATGACCTCCAGCAAATGGGCTTCCGTGGAAATTCTGCCTCTGCGATTCGGGATCATTGGGATCGACGCCGTTGTCATACTGTGCCCTAAGTTCAGGATCAGAAAGGACTTCGTAAGCCTCGTTGATGCCAGCCATCCTTTTCTCAGCCTCATCCTTTGTAATACCCTGAGACGCAGCCTTATCGGGATGATGCTGTTTTACCAGTTGTCGGTAGGCTCGCTTGATAGCCTTTTCGTCAGCGTCTCTGGACACACCGAGAACTTTATAATAGTCCCTTTGCTTGGAACGCTTCTGTAAGAACATAGCCTTTTGGAGGAGGGCTTGGACCTCCTTCGACTGTGGGTGATATTCCTTGGCTGTGCTAAGGTAACGGATAGCATCCTCGAATCTATCCTCATCTAGGGCATGCTGGGCATTGAATAAGAGCGCTGGCAAAGAATGAGGGTCTAGTGCAAGCGCTTCGGAGCAGAACGTGGACGCGCGTTTGGACATATGTACCTTGATTCAAGAGATAATCAGCAAGGTCTGGACGTCTACACTGCTGCCCCCACTTCCATGGCTCACGTACCTCTTTATATGCTTCACAGGTTTTCTCGATCAAGGATGCATAAAGAACACCTTGGGAGTCAGAAAGGATGTGCCCCGCTTCTTTGGCTTGCCCTACATCTCCACGAACCTCATCGACAAGACCAGGTTGACCGTCAGCACCCACCAGAAGATTCAAAGCGTTATTAAACTTCCGTGCTGCCAGGGTATCCTGCAATTTCCGGAGGCGTTTATCTAGCTGCTTCTCTCGCCGGTAAAGCTTGTTGCACGGTTTTGAATCCGGATCTGAATGTAAGCATTTGCGTATCTGTAGAAGTCCTCGTTCGACATCTCCGAGAGTATAAAAGAGCATAGATGAGATCTGCAGGTGCGGGTCTATTAAGCCCGGGGAAATCTGCAACGTATGTGTAAGATCGCTAATTCCTTCCTCGAGCTCGCCTTTTTCAAAACGACAATGTGCCCGGCTCCGCCGTAGGGTGAGAGAGGCACTGGCCTTCGCGATAGCGGTGGTCGCCTCACTCACGCAGGCATCCCATGCGCCTTTCTTCTCCGCGTCCAGTGCTCGTATTGTAGCGTCTCGCGCATTCTGGAATTCGTTATATTCGGGCGAATTCTTCTTTCCCGCCTTCTCAAGGTCATTTAGAGCGCCAGACCAGTCGGCCGTATTAGATCTGAGACGAGCCCTTTGAAGAAGAGCGCTCTCAAAATTCGGCTTCAGCTGGAGAACACGGTCAAAATCATCTTGGGCTTGCGCCCGACGCCCCAAAGACAAGTAAGCCGCGCCACGCTGGAAGACAGTGAGGTAGTTTGAGGGATCCCGAGAGATCGCCGCATCCAGATACAATAAAGCATCCCGAGGGGAACCACTCGAGAGATGTGCTTTTGCTGAAGCAATCAAGGATGACACCGGAGTATCGGGGGAAATTGGTGACTCTGAACCGGCGCCGAAGCCCCCAGGCACACAGGCGAGGAAAGCCGTTATCGCGCGGAGTGGAAGAAGCATCTTCGGCGGTCGGAGAGGTCAAATGAAATAAGGTCCGCAAAAAACTATCTTATGTATGGACAATGGTTAAAACAAGGAAAAGCGTTTTTCAAAGGTGATTTCCGTTATAGCTTTTGTAGCCCTTAAAAAGCTCAGGATATTTTACATGATCGGAGTTGTAGAGACACGTTTGTCCAAGGGAATATACTCCGCGGTCCTACCAGATTGGCCTTTCTGGCCTTTACCACTCGTTACCGCGTATTTTACCACACGTGACTCCGAGATAGGCACCCATCTGCAGTACCTTGGAGGATGACAGTAATGTCCACCATGTTTTCGACTCTGGGTGTGTGTTCACGATGTTTGGTGCGACCCGCACGACTAATATGCAACAAGCGGCCGCTCTATCAGCGGAGAGGGCTACAAACTGGTATACAACTTACTATTGGACTACTTCCACCCTGTCGGATACGTGCTGACGATGTTTCCCGTTACCCAGATAAACTTTTATCACCTGCTCTCCTAACGCGAGCTCGCTACCTTGCAGCCGAACATGCAAATCTTTCGAATCAGTTGACAACCTCGTTTGATCCAAAAATCGCAAGGCGCGTTGGTGAGCTAGGTCCAGTTGCAAAAGCCTTGGGAGAATGGAACAATGCCAACGAGGTCTGCTTCTTGCCGCCCCGACCGAATTGGATCCTTGACTGACATTTTGTAGTCAATATCAGAGCTTCAGTCCATGCTAGAAGATCCAGACACTGAAGCGGAGCTAAGGTCTATTGCCGTTGAAGAATTGCAAACCACGGAAGCTACACTGACTGCAATTTCGGATAATTTGAAGCGCGCCCTTGTGCCTCGTCATCCTTTCGCAGACCTTTCATGCTTGTTAGAGATACGTCCAGGCGCAGGTGGAGATGAAGCAAGTATCTTCGCCTTTGAATTACTGCAGATGTATGTCGCATTCTGCGCTCATCAAGGGTTACGGTCCACTCTCATGAAGCTTGAACGTGGGGACAACCGAGCAGATGCTCTAACAGAGGCTGTTTTGGAAGTAGAAGCAGAAGGAGCGTACGATCTTTTGAGGACCGAATCGGGTGTACACCGAGTCCAGAGAGTCCCGACAACAGAGGCCAAAGGCCGCACCCATACCAGTGCAGTCAGTGTGATGGTCTTGCCCAGCTTCCCGGACACAGGTGGCGGCGATGGCGCGTTCAACTTTGACGACCCAAGTAGCGACTATTACATTGATCCGCAAGAAGTGCGCACTGAAAAAATGCGAGCGAGTGGCGCGGGTGGCCAACATGTAAACAAGACTGAATCAGCCATTCGTCTGACCCACCTGCCAACAGGTATTGTGGTATCGATGCAAGATTCGCGGTCCCAACATGCAAATCGCAAAAAAGCGTGGCAGATACTGCGGGCAAAGTTGGCCGAAGCACGACAGGAGGCGCGAGAGCAAGAATTAGTTGAGCTACGAAGAGGAGCGATGGGTGGTATAGGGCGAATGGACCGAGGGGACAAAGTTCGTACTTATAATTACGGCCAAAGCCGTTGCACAGATCATCGAAGTGGTTTCACTGTCCATAACTTGGTCGACGTGTTAGAGGGAGGCGAGAGTTTGGTTAAGGTAATGGATAGCGTACGATCCTGGCTTGTTGACCGTGAAATACTGGCACTCACCTCTGAGATAATCAAGAAATAAAAATAGTTTAAACGCTTTGGAGTCATACACTTGATTTTGAAGTTAAATCAATTTTCCTCTATTGCATGTTGCATACCCAATAAACACAGCGCTGCTACTGCATTGGTACAGAAGTTTTACTGAGAGCGTCCTCGTTGCTCATCTGGTTCTCTATGCCGCGCGATACTTTCAGATATACCTTCCTTCTGGATCTATGGAGTCAAGGATGTCCATAGACTTCTCGTACCTATGAGAAGCGTGTTAGTTGCTAACTTACAAAGCGGAATTGCTCGGTATGGACGAACATTGTGAACACTATGCCACCGCTCATAATAAGCCTTGCGAGTCTCGGGACAGCCCCAGACCAGAAGGTGAGGATACCTTCGTCCTTGAAGATTCGAGCGGCACAGACAAAGCTGTTTTTGTAGTTCTTGCTTGCCTCAAGCGATTGCATCCTATATCACTGTTAGCTAGCATCTCGCCCAAATCCCAAAGCTGGGTGATCAAACCTAGTCTTCACGGTGTCAAGGGGTTGAGTCACGTATCTATATGATGCCATCAGTATATCTATTGAGATAACAATGTGAACTATATTTGACATACACAGTAATCAAGCCTGCCATGCCCCCAAGGGCAAATGTGCTTGCAGTCCCTAGCTTTTCACCGGGTGCAACGTAACCTTCTGCCATTTGCTTCAGCATGGTGTAGCTCGAAAACCGCGTCGCTGAATTCGCGGCCTGTCTAGCCGTAGTCGGAACGAATCCCTGGAAAAAGCCGCGAATACCTCGCTCTCGGAAGATCACTCCGCTACCGTGGATAAATCCGCGCATACGCGGGTTGGCGGATTTACGGTCATCAATCCTGTGGGATGTAGAAAGAGCATGGTATTAGCTACCACCCGTCTCGTGATTGCTGGAAGCCAGGAATATGGACAGAACAACTGGGAAATGGGAAAAGACTGACAATTGAGTTTTTATGCTTTCGAAGGGAGTTACGGCTAGAAAAGATTCGGTGAATCCAGCCCCAAAGCCAGCTATGACAGTTCTCGGCCCTGAGATCTTTCCATCCTGATCTTGCAGCATCGACTTAAATGTGTCGAACGCGACGAATCCTGAGTATTTCGAGACTGGATCAGCGCCCAAAAACAACGCAGTCTATATGCAAAACACCCGAGACTCACGGATTCCAGCTTTCAGGGAATTTCCAATAACCAGTGTTGTACAGCCAGCGTACCATTGTTTTCCAAACGGCGGCCATGGGAGCTTCTTCGAGTCAGGTAGCCTGCGATTGAGCTGCGATCGAGTCTTTGCAACTACACATCACTTAGATCCTCGATATAGGGAAGGGTGTGAGAGAATCAAGCATACATTCAGCCGGATAGGTAATTGCTACATCACGTCAGCACTCCAATTCAAAGAAGATGAATAGTATCCTGAGCTCTACCAATCTCGATTGCGCCAGCTGTAGAGCCCGCAAGAATGGATCTTAAGCTGCTGGGCTGGTAACCCGTTATAAGTGATTAGCGGGGGCCAGAGTGAGCCGAAATGATAGACGAACCTTACGCCGCTGGTTGCTTGCCGTGGCAGCCATATTGTGACATAAAAATGTTACTGGCTGATATGGCAGTTGAACACTGTTGGCTGGTCCGGAATGTGGAGGAGCGAGTCTGAATCCGAGCCTCGGCCTCTATTTGGCTCTGATAGGTCACGTTCGCACCAGTTGAGATGAGCTGATTTTGTCTTAGTGCATCATGCATGGAATGATTTGGTAGTACTAGTTTCTCTATCACTGACGTTTAAGTAGCTGTGCAAGCTGATGTGATTGTGGAGGACATAATTGGCATTTTGCTAGATGCTATCTAGAAATACGACCTAGCACCTAGATTTCCTCCAACTTTTTTTTTTTTTTTTTCCTTTTCCTTTCTTCTTTTTCTTTTCGTTTTTTCCCCCCCTTTTCCCTTTTTTTGTTTTATATATTCAACTCTTCCTCCCCTTACAGCCTTCATACACCTAGCCCCATCTCCTGAGTCGTACATAGCGTAGACTTTATCTACGCCTTTCGTCCCATAGGGCACTGCCGGAGATCACACACATGCCTAACGCGCTTCGGTTGAGTCCTTATTAGGCATGCCCACGACATTTGCGGGAAATTGATTGGCATGTGTGAACAGGAAACAATAATGCATCAATAGCACAAGCCGTCCGATATCAACTTGGAAGGCATCAACAGCCCCCTCCCAGCTCTGAAGTCCAGGCCAAGTATGAGGCTCAACGGAAGTAAAACGTAAGAGTAGTAAGCAATGGTGTACCAACGCAGACGAAGGGACGAAAGCGAATATTTCGCCCTCGTCTGATTGCGCCGAACGCAGTAACTCCTTGCGCCGATGCACAATACAAGACAGGACCCGAGAAAATAGCAAATCAAGCCTGGAGACACCTGAGTATATGTGCCATAACCTGCCCGTAAGCAGATTTGAAAAATGATTCAACATGGGCCAGCGAAGAGTCATCACATGATATGTCAACAGCCGCCCATCTAGCATCTCCCCAGAGACAAGACCGATAACTCCGAATCATGCTTTGAAAAAAAGGGGCGGATAAAATGGCAATAACGAGAACATATTTACACTGGTGATAGGGAAGGAGGTCAAATTTCTGGAACACTGTGCAAGCCACAAATGTGCTTGACCTGTGTGAGTGACGAGGAGGATGGAAGATGAACAAAAGGATATGCATGCAAAAATAACACCCGGGATAAACTCAAGGAGGCGAGATAATCCCGGCGTCATGGGCGTTAGACGAAATACACAAGCACTGAAAGTCGGGTAACGGGTTGAAGAATAGAAGCTTTGTGATTCTGATTCTGTATCTCAGACAAATGGAGGTAGCAGAGAAAAAGGGGAATAAAAGGAGGCGGTTACGCCAACTGGAATTTTCCGACATAGACATCCAGTTTACGAAACCTGTGCCGGGGGTTGAGCTTTCCCACCGGTTTGCCCTTGAGTGGAGTTGAATTTAGTCCCATCATTTTGCAGGTTGCGACGCTGGCCTTGTCCACGTCCACCTCGGTATGGACCTCGTCCCTTGGACTGATAGTGTCCCCCATTTGTGTGGTGATTATGACGGCGGTCACTGGGGTTTGATGCTGCAGTGGTGCCTTGGGATTGTTGCGGCGGATTCGAGATTGGCCGGGGAATGGTGTCGGGAGAGTCGTACACATAAAGTTTCTTATCGATATTCTGCGGAATTGGTTGTATTTCAGTTCCTAATTCCTGCTCAATCTTATACAGGTTGAAGCGATCATCCCAATTAATAAGGTTGATTGCCAAACCCAGATGTCCAAAGCGACCGGACCGACCAATGCGGTGTAGGTAGGTCTCGGCATTCTTGGGAAAGTCAAAGTTGATGACCACGTTGACAGCTTGAATGTCAATACCTCGGGTTAGCAAGTCAGAACATACTAGATTGCGGCAAACGCCATTTCGGAAATCGTGGAAAACGCGATTGCGATGTTGCTGCAGCATTCGGGCATGTGAATAGAAGCACGAATAGCCGAGTTCTGTGATCTTCTTTGCCAGGAGTTCCACTCGATTTGTTGAGTTACAGAAAATAATGGACTGGTTGATCTGTAACTTTGAAAAAAGGGTGTTGAGACAGTGGACTTTCTGTTTCTCTTCCACAAATGCATAATATTGTGTGATACCGCGAAGGGTGAGTTCGTCCATTAGGTTAATCTCGTAGGGGTTGCGCATGTGTCTATCCTGTGCTGGGCGTCAGAACGCGGGCGAACCGGTAGGTACTCAAAAGGAGCTTAGCTTACCTTGAAGGATTTGACAATCATTGGAAAGGTAGCACTGAAGAGCATGACCTGCCGGTCTTTGGGGTGAAATGAGAGGAGCTGTTCAATGACAGGGGTGAATTCAGGAGAAAGTAGCTTGTCCGCTTCGTCCATCACAAAAGTAGGACATTCAGACAAGTCCGCAACACCCTTACTGGCTAGGTCGAGGACTCTGCCCGGTGTTCCCACAAGGATGTGGACAGCATCATTGAGTCTGATAATATCATCCATCAGCCCGGTACCTCCGGTAGTTACCATGACGTTAATTCCGAGGTGTTTCCCGAGGGTTTTGCAGACGTGAGAGGTTTGAAGTGCGAGTTCTCGTGTTGGGACGAGGATAAGCGCCTGTGTTTTAGTACTTTTGGGATTGATGCGCTCGAGTGTAGGAATGACGAAAGCAGCGGTTTTGCCTGTGCCATTCTTTGCTCTGGCAAGAATATCCCTCCCGGTGAGGGCTACCGGGATTGTTTCCTCTTGAATAGGCGATGGCTTTTCGAACCCAGCCTCAAAAATGCCCATCATTAACTCTCGCTTAATATAGAAGTCTTCAAACTCTAGGCCCTTGGTAGCGGTAACGTCCTGAAGAAGAAGTTAAATTGAGCGAAGCATATCCCTGTATGAGATATAACAAACCTCCGTCTGCGGTCTGCCATCCTTTGCTGGGAGCTTTAGTTGTTCCTTCCACTTGAGATCTGGATGTGCATCACTAATAATGGCGAGCAGCCTTAGTAAAGGGTTATCCAAAACATTTCGAAACGGTCTCCATACCCCAAACTTGTGTTGTTAAGCTGCGTCGCGAGAGAATCGGCCATTGTGGTTTATGGAGGCTTGGCCTTAGTCAGAGTCTGAAGCGTGGTTCCAACCCTACCGGATATGAGTTGGGTTTTAGGGAAAGAGAGGGTTTGGCCACCACAAAGTGTGAGCGGGCTGTAGAAGAAGTCTCGACTGTGAAGTTGTGACAGACGTAGCAAGTGCCCTTTAGCACCCGAGTGCGCGGTTTGCGTGGTGCTGTTGGTCAATGAACAATTATTTGAGTCGGTGTATACGTGGTACTTGGCCCCCGAGTGGTCAAGGATGATGTGAATAGGTAGGGGAAAGCTTGAATAGATTGTAGTGCGGTGGTGCGCTGCGGTGTTCTGTAAAGTTGAAGGGGAAGAGGTGAATGAGACTGAGAGGCGGTAAAAAATGGCGATGCCGGTCGGTGTTTTTGGCGAGCGGGCAGTGGATTAATGCGGGCACCATTCACTACTGCGACATACTATCAAGTAGGTATACGAAGCCTGCTGTCGACCAGCCTCCAAAAACCTTGTTGATAACGAAATTTATCGTGGCAGGAATTATTGGAGAGGGTCAAACACCATTTACAAAGTTCGTTACGATGAACAAAAGGAAGAATGAGGATGGTTCGTTGACCATTTTCCTTCGCGGGCGGACGAGACAGCAAGCCTTTGACGTGCAGTGTCCTATTAATTATGTTATAATTTGAAATGCAGAAAGGAGGGACATCGAAAGAAAATTTTTTTTTTTTTGGTTCAAAGCACTTCTCTAGAGTTTAGAGGTGCACTTCTATCTAGCAGCTCCTACCGCCTAAAAGACAGTCTTGCTTGCCCCCGTTCTGGTTCTGCTAACCTATACCGCCAGTCAGCTTTATCCTGGATAAATTTTGTTAACTCGTACTCTTTCACCATGACATCAGGCGCGAGACTAATCTCAGCCCTCGAGCCAGGCGTGATGAGGATGAATTGGCGGCCGACAGACCGTCTGGCGGCATACATCTGTATAGGTCTACTTAGCAGTGCCCTTTTTGCCTGTATGAAGGATCACATACGAGCATATCAATCGCCATCTTTCTGTTTATATGATCCATGTAAACATCACTGCGGTAAGTGTTAGTAAGAGAATCGCTGACGGGCGTTTAGCGATATGCTGCTTACAATTCATCTAAACAGCGAATTGGTGATCCCATGGCTTCCCAAAGCGCCAGTAAAAGGCAGACCTGCGAGAAGGATTTCTCCCCTCCGGAAAGGGTTCTCGCGCCACGTCCTTCGCTGCTATCCTTGGTAATGTCCGGTTCAACCTGCATAGTAAGCACGTGCTGATTCAGAGCTTGACGGATGAATATACCTGCAAGTCCAAAGTTTTGTTCTCATGGTCGGCCAGGAGTCGCCCACGGAAGCTTCTTTCACTTAAAAGATAAGTAAATTGTGCTTTGGCGCGAGAGGAAATATGTGATCTAAAAGCACGCCAGCGCTCCTTACGATGATTGAGACTAGCTTTGAGAACCTATGCATTATCCGTCAGCGAAAATCACTAATGATGAAAAAAGGCGTGGCAGAACTTCAAGAAGCATTCCAAATTCTTCCACTTGTTTCAAAGCTTGTTGATGGGCCTTGATTGCCGTGTCTGCTTCCGCGCGGATTTCTTCTCGACTGCCACCTAGCCTAAGATTTTGTCAGTTGATGTTGACTTAGAAAGACACTGTGTTGACGCACTCTCGACTGTAAGTGACCATATCTCGAGTGACTCTCTCGAGTTTGCGGTCTAAGGTGGCTGGGGTCTCGCCTTCATCAATCTCAACACGCTCGGATATCACGCTGGCCTTCGAAATATACTCAAGTACATCAGCATCGGCATCATCCTTTTTCTGTTTCATACGAGCTCGGCGTCGATTTGTATCGTCAGCCAGCTCGACCGCTGCATTTTTCTCGCTAATCCTTTTGTGTCGCTTGTCGGCGATCAAGTACTGCTCACTCTCAGCAACTTTGAGCTCATCTTTTAACCGAGCAATCTCAGCATCCTTATTTGCCAGTTCCTTCTTGATTCCTTTCAAGTTTTGCATCATCTTTATCATGGCGTTCGCAGCATCGTCGAGAGAACCCTCATGCGTGAGCTTTTCTCCTTGAGCTTCTCGTAGAGACGCTTGAAGTATTTCAAGTTCTCCGTCCTGATTACCTTCTTTCTGAAGGGCTTCTTCTAGCTCTTCAATACGGTCATCCTTTCTCTGGCTTTCAATGACAAGAACATTTCTTCTCCTTTCGTTCTGTTCAAGGGCCTGCCTACAGCGTGTGAGGTGAGACTGGGCGCGGCGCAGTTCTTCTTCTCGAGCGTTTAGAACTTGTCTGAGATTCGCTACCGCCTCGCGTTGCACTCTACAAGATTGACTTGCATGAGTGATACCATGTTAGACTGGGAACTGTGACGCTTACCTGATTTGCGAATCCCGATCCGATTTCATCCGTGGGCTACCGGAATAAACTGACACAGGGGCCTGACTCGGCTCCCCATTTCTACTGTAGGATAAAAGAATACCTCGGCGTCTGTCACTTTTGTTGATACAGAAGCAACGTTTAGCGTTTTTCGGTCTTTCACCGTCAAATAGCACAGAGGACGCCTCTTCAAGATTCTCGATAAGAAGGTTCTGCTCTATACCGTGGTTGATAACCAATTGTCGGCGCACCAACTCGTTATCAAACTTGTTCCTTGATGTTAGTCGCGATATCATATGGATACTGAATATAGGCCTACCTGAAGGACTCGTAAAACCGTATTGAATTGTTGATCTGGCTCGTGTTGGGCAGTATCTATACTACCACCGCTGCCAATGAAGATTGGCGTCGAACTGATGTATGATTAGCAGCAGAGACAGAAATTGGACAATGTTAGCAAAGCCTTACCAGTTCACTCGGCGCATGATTTCGGATAGGATACTTTGATCGCGTTTCGAGGTGACAATGAATCCATTCAATGTTGCCCCAAATGAACTTTCTAGAATAGATGACCACTCTGGTTTGAGTAGAGTCACGAATTTTCCAATGGGCCCGACAGGCGTCTCAGTGAACGATCGGTTTTGCTGAATTGCTTCAAGAAGGGTTGACATCCTTTCAGGAAACCCTGAGTTTCTGCCACTACCTTCCCTGTTAAGATTATGTAGTAGGCTGTTTGCTTCCTCAAGATCATGCCGGGCTTGGGCAACAGGCTGATATGCTGCCTTTTCCTGACCCTCGGCCGCTCTTATATCATCACTAAGTTGAGATGCATTCTGCTCGAGTTCATCAATTTGTTTCCGAACTTCCATGGCATCTTGTTTAGCTCGCTCAAGTTCATCCAACTTCCGGGAATAGCCGCCACCGTGGAGGTCAGCCAGCCGCCGTGTTTCTTGATCTACTTGATGTTGTATTTGCTGAATCCTTGTTTCTGCTTCTTTTACATGTTCTCTTATTCGACGTTGCTCAGCCTTAGGTGGAGATTAATAGATGCTCACTGGTGGTGGGAGGAAATAAACAGTACCTGAAGCTCATGCCGTTCATTGAGGGCTTCGTTCCACCTGGCTTCGATGTCATTTCTCTCACTTTGGGCATTGTCAACCTTAGCAGACGCCTCTCTGCAATAGTGCGCCGCTGTATTAGCTTCTGCCTCCACCTCTCGAATTGCGGCATCACATCTCGCAACTTCGGCCTCAACTTCGGATACCTTGCTGTCTAATCTAGAGAGTTCCGCTATCAAGGAGTCTCTAATCTGTCTAAATTAGTCTCGAGACTCGAGTAGTAATATTAGGGTTCATACTCTCTCTTGTTCTTCTACTTGGGCCCAGGCTGCTTGTCTTCGTAGTTTTCTCTGCCGCTCCCGGAGGTTTTCTTGCTGGTCGGACATCTCCAATTTTCTTTCGGCTGCATCTCGGCGGTTCTTTAGGACTGAGAGGTCTTGCTGTTGGCTCCTGATTTTCTCCTCGATTTGGTCACCATATTCTTCTATTAGCCGGTAATCCTGATCAAGTTGTTCTAGCTGAACACCTTTCACAAAGAACTTGTACTTTTCAGCGGGGCTGGACGAACTAAGAAACTGGCGAGCCATATCCTGCGAAAGGACATTCATTGGGTTCTCAAATTGCAACGTGAAATGGTCGATGATAGCATCCAGTTCAGTCCTCTTGGTAGAAAAGATGCGCCCATTATCTGCTTTGATCTTGAAGCTGCTCGCACCACTTCTAGAGAAATGGCGCTCTACTACGATTGACTTTCCAAGGTCGTCAGGCAGGTAGGCTCCGTCGCCTTGATTTTTAATCCGCACGATGATAGTAGCAGATCTTGTGAAAGTCAGAATCGAAAACTCCCTGACAGGAGGAGAAACTTACTCTTTACCTTCCTTAATAAAGCTTTTGAGACTCTGGCCTCGATTAGTGGTAGACGCTTTCCCACCCAAACATAGTGTTATGGCTGTCAAGACCGCACTCTTGCCGCTGCCATTCTTCCCCACGATGAAGTTAATCAAAGGACCGAGCTCAACTTGGAAGTGGTCATGACACATAAAGTTATAACATTCAACTCGCTCAAGGATTCCATGTTCCGAAGGCGTATTGGGTTCGTCACTGCCAAAGGAATACTTCTCTTGGATGATTTGTGTCGCGAGTAATTCCAGCTCTTCTTCGTCCTGCTCCAGATCCACGGTGAATGATCTGATTGCTCTTTCGGTATCTCCACCAATATCACTAAATTCGCAACTTTGATTTGATAGTTCAAACTCGCTGGAATCGGAAACACGGGGCCGTTTTCTCTGTCTTCAGATGTTAGTTTCAGAGGTTGTTGTATATCATACGCACACACCGTTTGAGAATAGGAACGATCCGATGAGGCGTCTTCGTGACCCGTATCAGAGTAGCCTTGAGACTCCTGTGAGCGCTTTCGGTTTGACATTTTCTATAAACGGTATCGACATTGAATTATGAAGGCCGAGACCAGTTATACTAAATTTGCGGGGCAGGCATAGAATCGAGGAATTATTAGCAGTTTTCTTTCCGTGAACGATTTGGTGATGTTGTCAATTTGTTGAGCTTGATTGAAAGAATCCAGCTAATGGTGCTGACAAGTCTCTTTGTCTTCGTGTTGTCTGCCCGTCAACCGCTATTGATGACCCGTAGTCGCGCTGGCGCGTCGCAGTGTCGATTCACGTGAGATCTACGGGAAGTACAATCTACCTACCTTTTACGTCGCAATACGCGGGCCTGGTTCTCGTTTTCTCTATCTTATACGGAATACATTAGATACGCTAGAATAGCAACAATTTACATCTTGGGTCGCTTAGCCTCTGCAAAAATCACCTCTGTGGACCTTGTATGCTCTGGACCTAAATATTTGCCTCTTACCGATATACTGCTATCGTACGGTGTAGTGCTTACGCTCCCGTAGACTCTTCCGCGACGTAATGCAGGTAAGCACCAAGCAGCTTGATCCCTTCAATATAATTTCTCTTGTCAAGTTTTTCGTTGACAGAATGTGCGGCATCGGTTGAGCTTCCCATTGGTAACAGCAAAACATTCTTGCCGGTTGCCTCCTCGAAAGTCAACGTGATGGGGATACTGATTTGATCAGCATTTGCATAGTTGTAGCTTTGACGAGTCCGCCGGTTTGAGCACATACCTTCCACCCTCTCGAGTCATGTCTGGCTCTACACCAAACACTTGCTTCACAGCTTTGCTGGCAGCCGCAAAGTTCCAGTGCTTAGGGCTCGCCACCCACCATTTGCCGTCATGCTGTAACCAAACATCCAACGTATTCTTGCTATTCAGCTTAGAAAACTCGGACTTGATGTAATCGAACACAAGCTTGTTCACATCCGCACTTTCCATGTTGGGGACAGTTCTAATGGAAAACTTGCCAATGACCTTTGCTGGAATAACAGTTTTGGCTCCTGGAGCCGAGTATGCTCCTTCAATGCCATGAATAGACAAGGATGGGAACCTCCAGCGAGCCATGAGTGTCCTTTCTTTGGTAGCATGAATTCCGGTTTCACTGCCCAAGGACTCATGTAGATTTTCCATTGTGTAACTTATGCTGGTGTATAGAGACTTCTCTTCTTCCGTAACCGGCTCGACAAGATCCATGATGCCAGGAATCAGAATATTACCTTGAGAGTCCACGAGTTTAGATAATATGTTAACAAGGTCCGTCATTGGCTCATGAGCAGAGCCACCAAAGACGCCGCTATGGAGATCCTGAGCAGGACCCGAGACACTGACAGAGTAATAGTTGCATCCCCGTAGCCCATAGGTCAAACAAGGCTTTTCGGTGCCCAGCCAGTAGTTGTCCGATATGCACACGGCATCTGCGTCTTTAAAAAATCCCTTGCTCTCGGAATGAATGAATTCCTCCAGGCCTTCAGAGCCATATTCCTCCATGCCTTCGAAGCAGCAGAGAAGATTGACAGGTAAGTCGACGCCAGCCTTCTTGTGTGCCTCAATCACATTAAGCCAGCCTAGAACTGGGCCCTTGTCGTCGGTGCTTCCGCGACCAAACATTCTTCCCTTGTCGTCGATGGTGAGCTCAAAGGGATCTGTAGCCCAGCCGTCTTCTTTTAAAGCGGGCTGCACGTCATAATGACCGTAAACCAGAATCGTCTTCTTGTTTTTATCGTTGCCATATCGGGCTATGACTACTGGCGGTAAATCAAGGTGCTCCTTTCCGGGCTGCTTTCCGAGCGGCCTCTGGTGCACCTCAGCCCCCAAGGTTTTAAGCTCGGAGGCAAGGAACTCCGCCATCTTGAAGAGGTAAGCAAGAAGGATACAGTGAACATGTTGGAAAGCTCGTTGTACGTACCCTGAAGACATCCTTCCTATTCTCGTCTTGCGCAGAAATAGACGGAATTGCCACAGCCTTGCGTAGACCTTTGCGCCGTATCAATACACCTGATGTAGTGATCCCAGAAATAGAGACTTACGGTCGATAAACGAACCAGACAGGTCATCAACCCTTTAGGAGACCAGTACTTAACTTAGACTGTGACTTGAAATTGGGTTTGGAGAAAACGCACTGCTTGAAAAAGGGTTCGAGTTGGGGTGCCATTTTGTGGTCACTTATGTGTCCGTAGAATGAGCGGCGGGACGATGGCTGGCGTATATTCGGACGAGTACCCGTATATTGCGATAGCCTGTTACCTCTTAAGCAGGATAACGGCAATGAGTGAAACACCTGGTGCTTTGTAAATGAAGGCGTTATACGCAAGGTGAGGGGCATTCTGTCGGATACATGCAGTCCTCTGTTGGGTGGGTTTACCTAACGGCAATTCCCGCCACCCACCAACCGCCAATTCTCCGTCTCTAAGCGCGCTAGATACCGGTTGCAATAGGCAGAGATCCAACTTTTACTGGAAGATTTGCTCCGAGCGGAAGAAGCCCAATGTGGCTTAGAGCATGCTGTAATGTTATCTGACCCGGATGCATCGTTTAATTTGGAATACATGGCTTGTTTATCGGCCTGGCTATTACTGTACATGAAGAATTGCGCCCTTAGAGGCTGCTCTAGAAACGCTCGGCAAATTACATAAAAGTGAGCATGAAGGCACGGAAAGTCCACCATATACGTCTGGGCTCATTCGTCCCGACCCCATGTCTCTTTCCGCAACTTGCGGTCCTCTCTTGCCATCCGACGCTTCGTACCCCATCTTGACTGTACGGCTTGTAAAACTTGTTTCTGAATCTCCTTCTTTTGTGGGCTCGCTTGACATACTTGGGCGATAAATAGCGGAGAACAGTCAAAGCGTTTAGCTAACTTGCCTCGGCTCCAAGTCATCGGGTCGTTCAATCGGAGTTTGCGGATCTCAGTAATATCTGACGGGGTCAAATGATACTTTTTTTCGGCTTCGAATTTGAACACAGAGGGTAGCTCTTCAACGGTAGGGGAATTGGCAGGGGTTTCGGCGCGAAGGCTCCGTCGGGCGTCGTTGGCGGGAAGGAATTTTGTCGGGGTATGATACACAGAGGGTGAGCTCGACGGCGGGTTGTAAATGATATGACTTTGGGTTTGATCCGAAGGCAAACCGAAGGAGGCATCCGGTTTGACGCGTAGGCGTTGTTTAGTGCGCCTGTAAGATGACTGATTCCGCCGCAACTCCAGTGAGACAGGCTCGCATGGGGATAGAAAAAACGACAATCCCATGATGGGCCTTCTGGAAACTGAAACAAATGTCGCCATCACAATAGCTTCGTGTTGCGGTACGACAGTAAGCAGGGAATATAAGCTAATTGAATCCAAGCAAAGCAACCACCTTAGGTTATGCAGTCAGTACAATGTGATAGAAAGGATAGAAGCATGGGGAAGAAGAACCTGTGAACCTAGCAATACATGTATTTGGAGCAATGGCGTTTTCTGCCTTGAGGTGTCTTGGGTCCCTGTGAAGCTCGCGGCGGCAGAAGACGCAGGCATGAGCCCATAAACTTTTCCCTGACAAAAACCGGCGGTCGGGTGAGTTCCGTGGAATTATTTGTCAGCTAGACATAAAGAAGTTATGCGAGGCTCTCAAACCTTCCTCGGGGCCTTGGCAGGTGTCATGTGTCCACCACAACTAGCTCCATGCACCTCATGTTCTCAGCATGTTGTGAGCTCAGGACAGAACCTTGATATGGAAGAATAAAAATCATCTTATTTACATCTTCGAAAACTCAGTTGCTTTCCTCAGCTGTTCGAGACCATACTTTATTCGCCATATTAATATACCGTGCGCATAGCTTTTCTTCTTTTTTAGTTGCCTTCTCCAACCGCGCTGCCCAATTCAACGAGTTGCGGTGCTTGAACGCCGCTTTGACGTATCGTCTTAATTTCTTGAACTAGCCATTAAGCTCCTTGAAGTCCTATTCCGTTATACGTGAGCCCTGCGTATTTCTTCACAAGCTGTCCGCATGATGCCGACGTAGGTCGTGGACCGTTCATGACTTCAATCTCAGGTACTCTTTGCGTCCATCTACTGCCTAAACGAACGACGGGGGGCTTGATTACCAATACTCTTAAGCGTCTCTTCTACTTGGCCAATTTTTCGACGAGCTGAGTCTTCGCTTACCGTTGAATGATTTTGTTGCGAGCCTATTGACTGTATTCACCCTCAAGTGGGCCGAGAATCCAGTACTTCGACAGGAGAGAGAACATGGAAACGCGAAGCGACAACGCGCGGGCCGAAAAAGCTCAAAACACAGCCACAACCAAACAAACACTGGCGGGTAATGTGGCACCTAATGGAGGAGACACTGAACACACAAAACAGCTACGGCTGATTAGTCGGCGTTGCAGTTGCGTGAGGGGAGAGAACGCAGAGACTGATCAAGACACTGCTATGAGGATGACCTACGATGCGCACTCAACAATGACTGCAGGCGCTACCCGCCTAAAACCATTGAAGCTTTCCCCAAGCAATAGTTCTTTCTCATCCCCACGAGGAAGGACGCCCCAACAAACTCCACCGCTGCCTGGACGAACAGCCGAACGGTCACCTTTACAGGCGAATCCACCCGCATGCCTGATATTCGAACGTAGTGTGCAGGAAGATATCCTGCTACCTCAAACGTCACCATCAATTCCTTCACATATCAGAACAGAGAATTATATTCCTCCGGTTTTGGAAGCATCATCCGCGGCAATCACGGACAATGGTCTCGATCCAGATTCGGTGGAAATTGTTACCCATAATATGCATCATTTTGCTGCGAATGGGGTTTACGCGGAACATTCATCGCATCCACTTCCATTCGACAATACCATGGACATTGACAATTGCGAAGAAATTCCGTCGGGTAGCCAGGGTTTGGAGGCATCTGATATCCGCCGTTTGAGTTTTATCTCCTTTGCTGATGTTGTGAATGCTGAAAATGCCGAAACAGGGGAGTATCCACCAAGTAACGACTTTTACCACAGGGCCTCGGGCAGCCCAAATTCATTGGCTACAGCATATCGCAATACGTCACCATCGCCGTTGCACTCACCGGCGTCTTCTCATGGTTTTGGCACTTCTCCGCCGACGAGCATCTCAACCTCTTTCAAGGGCCTAGAGCTCTCCCCAAATCGCTGTGTCCGGGGTGCTGAGAGCCCACTTCTTGCTGTTCACAGACCGGTCTCCCCCAGCTTTGGCGGCGATTTGAATGTTGAAACCATGAGACAGGCGTTGAGGCGAACAGGTAGCGGAGACTTAGGCGCGTCTCCGAACCAGCTATCTAATGCAATAGATAGCGAGGACTGAACGCTTGTTCTCCTGAAGCTCCATGAAGGTCAACCATCTTTGTTAAATAACGCATGCGCTGTTTCCATGATTTGCAGTACATCAATTCCCTGGGTTTTGTCATTATACCCTTGCCTGACCTATTTTATATAGGCTAGTCTTTTTAGTTAGCACAATCTTGACGTCCCTACGTTATTTTTCGTTAAAAACCGATGATTTTAATAATTAATGTGCCGTCAACGAAACCGAGAAGGCTAGATGGTGCACCAAGGTAATGCACTGAATGACCCTGAGATTGTTATATAGACAATGATAACTATTTTGATATTGTAGCGACTGCATCAAGTGCTTGTTGCACCTTAGTGCGAAGCAATGGGACATCCTCCAAACCGACGCTTATCCGC
Organism: Aspergillus spinulosporus; assembly: GCA_003574815.1. Lineage (NCBI taxonomy): Eukaryota > Fungi > Ascomycota > Eurotiomycetes > Eurotiales > Aspergillaceae > Aspergillus > Aspergillus spinulosporus. The sequence continues at coordinate 2,438,529 of QPHH01000001.1, read as the reverse complement.
ACCAAGTCAAACTCTACGCCAAATGAGTTTGCCTGAGCAAGAAGAGTTAGACATACAAGAACTAAGTTATCGTGAGGAGATGAATACATACCCAGTCAAGCTCACCATAGTGAGCAAGTAGTGTATACGGAGAACTAGACAGTTATTAGCAATCCGTCTGAAGACATTAACAGCACCTGTCCCGCAAACCCTACCTCAGCGTAAAGTTAGTGCCGAGACTAGGTCCTTTGTGGACTTCTAGGTTGTCGAAGAAGGCAATCGCCTCTGCTGTGGAGTGGAACGTGACAGAGAACAAACCACCATAGCCTCCATTTGGAGTGCGGAATGCCTCGTAGAAAGGCAATGTAGGACTGTACTTAGGGTAATACACATTTTTAACTATATTATGGTTAGAACCGGACTGAGTGCAGTGTAGAAGGAAACCTACCAAGTGGAGATTCTTGGAGCATTGCTGTTATCACCTCTGTTGTATGATTGATCTTTTCAATACGAGAAACAAAGTCGCGGCTGTTTCTTTCGAGGAAGACGGCATCTTCTACCCATAAGTTGTCTTCATAGCCCTGGCTGAATGTATCTTTCAATAATGGATAGTATCGACCGTGCGGATTAAGCACCGCACTTCCTCCCATGACATTGCTGTCTCCGCTGAAGATTTTCGTCAGACTACTGACCACAATATCCGCGTGAGAAAGCACGTTGATGTTGAGAAAATTTCCCACTGTTTCATCGACGACCACGGCAAAGTCATACTTGTAGGATAGGGCTCGGATCCGTTTGAGATCAGGTGTCTTGAGAAGGGGATTGCCCGGGAATTCAGTGAAGAGGGCCAAGAATCTCTCTCCACCGGCTAAACGTGCCTCCAGATCATCCAAATCCTCAGATGACCCCCTCCCGTAAAAGACACATCCAGGACCCCATTTTTCAAGAATTTTCAATGTATCAATGTAGGGGAATCCGAAGCAGACGCTTTTCATAGAACCCCTCGCTTCAAGGAGCAACCGGTGGGAATTAAAGATCGAGCTCATGCCGCTCGGGAAAAGGAAAACATCCGATTCTGAAAGCCCTGCTACTCTTCCTTCCTGTGAGGCCTTCTCCAAAGCCTCATTCAATTCCACGTCTGCCATTAGAACACCTGCTATTCGCCTGCGTACAGCAATCTTTGCCTTGCTGGCAAGTGAAGTACTCAGGTTTCTTCCAAAACGTTCCTCGATAAACTGAACTGATTCACGTCCTTCGTAGGGTTTGTTGGTTGAAACCGCGTTATGTGATGAAACTTTACCTATCCCGTTTATTGGGCCCTTTCCCTGATATCTCCGAGGGCCCTTGTGGATAATTTGGCGTGTTGCGTCTCCTGCAACACTTTTCCTTTCCGTAAGAAGACCATCTTTCAGAGCACCAAGACAGAATTCACCCCGCCGGCTTGAAACGCCGTCGCCCGTATGTTGCCATGCTTGTTTCGCAATTTTTGCGTACTCCTTGGGATATATAACACACGATAGAAGCGACTGAACGGTGTTCAACTCGGTTTCCAGCGCCTTGGTAGGAACAAAGTCAAGGACGCGGATTTTATGTGCTTCTTCACTTAATATTCTTGACAGAATGAATGAGTGACACACTCGCGCAGTGTTCGGAGAAGGGAAAAGGGTCGTTGCCTCAACTTCTGGATTTCCGAATCGAGCAATAATTTCCTGGGCGAGCTCCTGGATGATGGGATGGACGAAGAATCGGGGATAACCACATTGCATCTTATTTACAAGCCACAGCTCTCCCTCTTCGTACGCCACGTTCGCTTCCCATGTGGGAAGTGATACGCTCACAGCCTGGGTAGTATCAGCTGAGCGATTGAAAATCGAGTGATGTTGAGGCTCCGGGCGCACAAGTAATTGTATGTACAACAAATGCACGCGGGGTTACGCGGGGTATATACATACATGATCTGTGTTTGGGGGAACCGGGCCTCCGGGTTCCTGAAGCATTTTTCATATAAGACCCTGGCTCTTAAATTGAATTGACCGGTTGCGCCTGAAATATGAGATAGGCATATGAGGATGATGGGAAACGGTCTTGCAGTCCGGAGTTCTAACTTTAAGTTGTGATGGTAAATTAAGAAGCGACCAGCGATCTCGGCGATGAGCACGAAGGACGCGGGCCAATCATATTGTGACTTAATGAATGCTTTATCAAAGCGGTGAGTCATGGTTTGGAGGAGCTCAAGTTAGGGTTGTAGTCAGATCATGATTCATTATAGGTTTGAGTGCAGCCTAGTGCTGGGTGAAGAACAACTATACTGTATGATATGAACAGATTTATCTACTCCAGGATGGCCACCATGTCATATATAAGTCAAATGTGTGCTCAGATTTGCTGCGACCTTGGATGCTGCGGCGTCCAGACCAAGTACCACGTGATCTTATCTGATATTCACACGTGATCTTATCGTCGATCACCGCTAAGAAAAAGTTTCGATGGAGACTTTCAGGTTCTGACTTTGGAGCAGATCGTCTGCTGGCCCTTCATCATCATAAGCTTATAGACCACGTTTGCGATGACTAGCCACGCGGTAAAACGAAGGAGGTTGAGCCAATCTCCTGGTGGAGTTTCCCGCACAGGAACCTCAACAGCATCAGAACCAGATTCCAGCGCAAACCGACCGGTCAAAGTCGCAACCTCCAGCGGCTCGAAGCATGCGGGGTCATTGAAGCCAGCCAGACATACTAGAAGCGGTGCGGTGAAGGAGATGGCACTTGCTAATGGACTCTACAAATCTAGCTTTTTCAAGCTACAATTGGACGAATTGATTACAGAGTCAAGGCCATCTTACGATAAGCAGCTCTCGACGATCAAAGATACCCTTCATGACCTGAAAGATCTGATCGAGAGCTTGCCGGAAAGGTCGGCAAAACCTGCGTTGGAAGCTGAGAAGGAGATGCGTCAATCGCATGGAGTTACCGTTCCGTACCCTGAACCGCGCCCTGGAAAGGATACCAAATATGCAGTTATGTTTGTTCGACCTGCGAACGTCAACATTGTTGGAAGCTTCGCACTACGAACAGGTTTGAAGACAGCAGCGCCATGTGTTGTTGACATGTCTGTGACAATGCCAAGCTCAATCTTCCAGGAAAAGGACTATACCAACTATCGCTACTTCCATAAAAGAGCGTACTATGTTGCATGCATTGCTGCCGGAATCAAAGACAAAAAGGGCACAACTCTAGACATAATGTATGAATTTCAGGATGGGGATGCGCTTCGTCCAACTATCTTACTACAACCAGCAGTTACAGAGTCTGGCCACGGACGCTCGAAGTTCCAGATCCGCATCATCACGGCAGTCGAAGACACCTTGTTTCCTATCACGCGTACCCTTCCGATGAAAAATAACATTCGACGCAGCGAGGAGGGAGAGAGCAAGAGTGAGCCTACTCCATTTTACAATTCGTGCCTCCGTTCAGAGGCCACTGTTGCTCTCTATCACCAACTCTTATCTTCAGCTGCTCAAAGCTGCGAATCCTTCAAAGAAGCATGCCTTCTAGGCCGCGTATGGTTAAAACAACGCGGATTTAGCTCATCTTGTCACAAGGGTGGTTTCGGCGGTTTTGAGTGGTCAGTACTTATGTCTTTTCTGCTCGAATCAGGGGGCCCAAGTGGGAAGCCGGTTCTTCTTCCTTCATACAACAGCTACCAGTTGTTCAAGGCAACTATGCAGTTTCTCTCTGGCAAGGATCTAATGGAGCCTCTACTGCTTTCTGCGTCTGACATTTCGTTCCCAAGCAAAGGTCCCGTCATCTACGACGGCAAGAGAGGGCTGAATGTTTTGTACAAGATGACACCATGGTCTTACTCCTTCCTTCGCAGGGAAGCAGGAACAACACTCCGAATGTTAAATGAGTCTCGAGACGACAATTTTGAAAAAGTCTTTATCCTCAACATTGATCAACCGTTGCTCAGATTTGATCGACTGGTCACACTTCCGGCTATAGGGAATGATGGTCTTGCATTATTCCGCAAAGAACGTGAGATCTACGAAGTGCTTCTGAGAGCAATGGGAGATAGGGTGGATCTCATATACATCTCCAGTCCCTCTACTAGCGCTTGGTCTGTGGAAACCAAAGGGCAGCGGAAGTCAGTGTCGCGCAGCTTGTATGTGGGCTTGCTTCTAAATTCTGAGAATGCTACGCGCGTCGTAGATCATGGGCCATATGCAGAGGAGAAGGAAGCAGCTGCATCATTTCGGGCATTTTGGGGCGAAAAAGCTGAGCTAAGGCGCTTCAAAGACGGCAGTATCCGCGAGAGTTTGGTATGGTCTGAGAACTCCTCGTCAATTGTGCATCAGATTCTTCTCCATATATTGAAACGCCATTTTAATTATGGTGAGGGTAGTATAGCCTACGTCGGAGACGAATTTGATGAACAACTCCAGAAAAACGGCGATGGAGTGGTTTCATATTCAAGCTCTGCTTTCCAGCTGATCAGCGATGCTTTTAATAATTTGGAAAAGTCCATCCAGACTATGGAAGGGGTCCCTTTGACTGTGAGGCACCTAGCACCGGCTAGTTCGTTGCTTCGATACACTGCATTGCGCGTGGATCGGAACCATGGCGCTGTTCCTGTCAACGTCGTATTGCAGTTCGAGAGTTCCGCGCGGTGGCCGGATGACCTCGTAGCCATCCAGATGACAAAGATCGCCTTCCTTTTGAAGATAGGCGATGCTCTGACCGGTTCTGGTGACTACTCTTCGGCTCGAGTCGGATTGGAGAATGAGCAAAGCAAGATACTAAATAACGCATTCCTAGAGGTTACCCATGCGTCTGGAATTGTGTTCCGCGTGAGAATTCATCACGACCGAGAGCAAACCCTTCTTGAACGCCAGGTCAAGGAGCAAGGCAGGAGTCCGCAAGCGAAGCAGGAGATCGCGTATGCACTTTCTGCTTACAAGCGACTCTTTATTCATGGTCCTCGTCTCTCGCAAGCCATCAGAACATTATGCACTCGTCTCCCTTTTCTATCCCCCACCATACGCCTTCTCAAATACTGGTTTAGCTCCCATCTCTTCGACGCGCACATTAACGAAGAACTCATTGAGCTGATGTCGGTGCGGACATTTACTCAACCACACCCTTGGGAGACACCATCAAGTGTAATGACTGGTTTCTTAAGGACGTTGCACTTTATTTCACGCTGGGACTGGCAACAGGAACCACTTATTGTTGACCTAGGTGGCGAACTGGACCAGGCCACAATCGAATCGATTCGGACACGTTTCGCTGCCTGGCGAAACATCGACCCAGCAATGAATAGCGTGTCTTTGTTCATTGCTTCCGACCTTGACCCTGAAGGTGTAACATGGACACAGTTCGAAATGCCTCCAAAAGTGGTAGCTGCACGAATTTGCACTCTTGCAAAAGCAGTGGTGAAGCTCGTACGAGAACAGGGCCATCGACTGGATATATCGCAGCTGTTCCTTCCTGCGCTCGAACCTTACGATTTTGTTATTCACTTACACCCGAAGCTGCTACATGAACGTTCATCCTCATTAGTCAAATTCAAGAACCTCAGGGCACCAGGTGATTCCGCCCAACCTCAAAAGCTAGCCGCTGTTAAGGCATTTGTTTGTGATTTACAGGCTTGTTTCAGCCCCAATATCCTTTTTTTCTGGGGTGCTGAGCAACCCAACATCGTTGCCGGGCTCTGGAACCCACAGACTCTGAAGAAGAACTGGAGCTTAGGACTTGCATACTCAACAATGCCTGAAGTGATGAGTAGCCCTGCTTCGGACAGCAGCGTTTCTGTCAATCGTACGGCAATGCTGAATGAAATATCTAGGCTAGGGTCGGACATGATTTCTCGGATCGAAGTCCACAAAAAGTGAACTACTTTATTATGTGATTAATTGTTGCCATGGTTGTTGTATGAAATGATACCTGGAAGCGCCGTTGCAATGCTATATATCACCGAACAAGACATTTCTGGAGAAAAGAGAGAAAGAAAGGATGAAAACTGACGGTGTAAAGGGCCATTAAACAGGTTAAGTCAATTCACTATTCATCCTCCGACATTCAAGGGTTTGTTAGTAGCTTCTCATTCTTCTCCATTGAGGGCTGAGTAGAAAATGAACAGTATTTGTCCTTGATTGCCACAACTTCATAAGTGCCCTCGTCAGATGTCTTGATGATCTTATGATGTTCGTAGGAAATGTCATGCTTTATGTCAAGTATTTCGGCCTTCTTTCCTTTGCGTGCATTCGTGCTTCGGATGTACCTAGTGGTTTTTGGGTTAGATAGCCGATATGGGCCCAGGGAAGGAGTAGGAAAAGAAAGGTCACATACGTAAACTCGAACGGTGGCGTGCCCCAGAACTCAAACTCTAGCTTCGCCTCACCACCCTCATGGATGTCTACAATAGAGACTTGACCATTGCTGATCCTGACGCTCGGCATCGGGTGAATGGTTTTAACAATGTCTTTGTGGGCCTTGCATTTCCCGCTTGCACCATCACTGACGGCAGTTATCGTGAAGACGCCGGGTTTCTCTGCGATGCGACGGAAATGGTTGGTCTGGGAAGAAGCTCTTCGGGCGACGCCATTGAAGGTGTAAAACACCTCAAACGGAGAATGGCCAGATAATGAGAAGGAAAGACGCTCGCCAACACAGTAGTCAGTCTTTGACTCAAGGGGCACAATCGTAGGTACGTCCGAGACAGCAACTCTGACTGATGATAGGTCGGTGTGGTAGGTTTTCTCGCAACCTCGCGCATCTCTCACTTTATGGATGCTAACAACATGCTGACCTAGGTCGAGATGGCGCCTAGGAATTGGAAGATTATGTCGATTTGATTTAACATTCGGAATGGACACAATCTCTGGTTTCGCCTTCGCGTAGTGTTTGATTGAAATTTCGAGGAAAAACGGTGGCACGCCTTCCATAGTGAGGGGAATAAGCTCCTCCCCACTATCATCTTCTCTGCAAAAGCCATAGATGCGACCTGGAGCGTCAAAGCGGGCAGAAGGAAGTGGGTTGACTTTCTGGGTGACCAGGACCTGGTTGCTTCTTGGGTCATTGTTGTAAAGACTATCACCAACCTCCTTGAATCGATAGTTATAATCGCCCGGTTCCGATGTTTCCAGCTCCATGGAAAGAGAATGCAATGCTGTTTTGAGGCTCCGTATTCTCACGGCAGAAGAACCCCGAGATCCTTTTCTTTGTTGCTCACATTGGATTGTGTAGGGTGGATTGCCCGTCAACCGAAGCTCAAGACTATCACCTTGGCCCTGACAAACATCAGGCTTCGCGACTAGACCATCCGGTCCAACGGGAGTATCATCTATAGCAGTAATTTGAGGTCTCGGAATCCAAGATATCTCGAAAATCTTTGCTGCGTCATCAACGGACCCAGGACACGAGCTATCCGTTACTCCCAGCAGCTCGTAACGTCCTTCTTGGCTCACAGTCAAGAAACTATTTTCATGCCAGAAGGTTTCCGTGGATATTGAAGCATCTGCATCCAAATTCTTGTATTGTAGGGTCCAAGGGCGTTCACCGCTAAGTCTGATGGGTATATCGACTTTTGAGCCTTGCAGCGCCGAGTATTTTCTGCTCTTCTCTATATGACCAAAGGAAGCGTGAGGGGGTTTGGACCTGGCTTCAACCTTGAGGATCTCATTAAGGTTTCGTTTGCACTTGGAGCGATCTTTCACACTGGTTAATACGAGATTATACCCGCCGCCACTGATGAGATTATCCGTAGTGATTGTGGATCTCGCAGTTTCTGATTCAAGAACGTGTCTTGTTTTCTTGCCGTTATGAACAAGCTCGTACTGCAACGTCCAGGGCGCCTCTCCAAGAAAAGCAACATCCACGGATATAGGTTCACCAAAGCAAGCCTTGCGTACTTCGGGCGTACCAACGAAATTTGCAGAGGCAGGAGGTTTTACGTCTTGTTCCAGTACTGCCACTTTGTTTTCCAAAGGTTGAGGTCCGTAAACACTATCAGAAATATCCAAAAAGCGATACCGGTAGTGGCCGGCTTCTAAAGGGGTGAAATCCAGCTGCGCGCGTAACCCGTCAATGATTTGGTGCTTGGTTTCCACACCTTTAGATGTTTCAATAGTGTATCGAAGTCGGAACGGTGGTGAACCCGTAAGATCCAGATCAACAAGCAATCCAACAGGATTATTTGCACATTTGTCGAAGATTTCCTCGGACCGAACTGAGATCTCTGGCTCTGGAGGGTTATGCAGGTAACAAGACGAAGGCTCAAAGATCTCCCCTGAGCAGAACTGGCTAGAAACGTACTTCAGGCTATACCACCCTGGCTCTTTGATCATAGGCTTCTGGTCCACTGATTTGAGTGACAGCTGGCGGACTGTACGAGCGGAATCGTCCACGCTCCCCTGCCCGTCAATAACGAAGGAGTATATCAAAGAGAACGGCCCATCGTTTTCGTATCCATGGTCTGTACTATGGAATTTGACGGGGAGTGGGTGACTTTCTCCACGTGCGACTTCAAGGAAGTGTTGATCGTTGCATCCAGAGAGAGATAGCTTGGGGGTTTCATGCACAGAGAAGTGATGCCACTGAGCTAAAGATTTCGCGGATTGTCGATCAAAATCTTCTAGAACCATCGAATAATTCGCAACGTTGCCCGAGCCATCATGAACCTCCTCGATCATGTAGAGCCAATCACCGCCAATGTTCAAAGACTCGTTAAGAGGTATTTCAATGATTTGACTTTGAGCCCAGGTGATATCTGGTTCCTGTGCATCGAATAACCGACCAAGCGACCTGTGACCGAGAAGCGGGGTGCGTAAATGGTCCGGTTGGATGTTTTGAAATGAGAAGCCCCGATCATGATCGTTCACCTGCCTGCTATACTTTATTTTCAGGGGCGGAGTACCCTCAACGGCTAACACCAGATTTGAGAGCTCGCCACGGCACTTATGCGTGTATGAGTTTTTGATAAGAGCGCGAGGGCAAGCAGTGACTATAGAATCCGAAGCTCGCACACGGACCTCAAGCTTGGACTCATCAACAACACGCTGTAAACGATATATTCCTGTTTTTCGAACAGGTAGGAGGAGATCACGATGTAACTCAGAAGAAGATTGGGAACGCCTCTTGTCTGCCTGTCGTTTCAATTGTTTCAGCTGTTTACTCTGAATCGTTACAACCTCACTGTCGCCATTGTTGAAGTCAAGACGTAGCAGCTCTATCAATATAGGGTCGGTTTGATTCACTCGGATCGGCAATTCAACAGTTGTTTTCTGAGCGTCTAGACAAAGTGGTGCCAGCTCTGGGTTCAAGACAGCGGACCTACATACCGCCTTAGTGAGAAAAGGAAGCACATGGTGGGTAACCTTACCCTTCAGGAAGGATGTTGATTATTTGTTTTCCGAGAATGAGTGATGCATTATTTATAATGTCGCCAGGCTTAATGCTCTGCCCCGAGATTGAGAGCTCTCGATCGTAAGCTAGTCTCATCATTCCAGATAGCCAAATGCCAACGGGAATCTGACCGACATCAGCAGATATCAACTCCATTCGTTTGAGATAGCACCTACTGGAATGCGAAACATCAGGAAGATGTTGAAGGCGACGTGAAGTAGGAGGAGAGCAAGCGTTGTCGGGAAGGCCCATTCCAACCAGGGAATGCGCAAAGCCTGAAGACCAAAGAGAAAGACACCGTCTATAGAGGCCCATTTCAAGAAAAGCCAAGTAGAGTCCAAGTCGTCAGAAGCTGTCCAGGCCTCGTAGAACCGCCACGCATTGAGGGCGACGTAGGCGGCCGCTACGTACAAGCGTTGCGTCGGGGGATCGATTATGCTAGATGGAACGAGCGACGAAGTCGCATCTTGATCGGCAGACGGTGCCTGCGAGACTTTTGAACGTGGAGCATTCCGTGATATGGGTCGTGAGGGGGATCGATTGTAGTCTCTTGTCTTCTGCGTTGTTTGAGGCGTTGATGGAAACGCGGAGCGAAGGCGGGGAGTGTCGCTCATGGCATGCTGTGGTCGCGGACTCTCAGCAGGCGATGATGTAGTTGGTGCAATGCCAACGGAGAGGACCGCCAACGATATGCTAAATGATTACACAGAGGAGATGAGCAGAGACGTAGATGTGCAGCTTGCTTGCGAGAGAATGCGCAGCTTGATCCAATTGTCGGTGTTGCGCTTTCTACTCAGGGATAGTTGTTGAGTTGAATCCCATTTTGATGGCCGATATTTTTCCTTGACGCGCGGATCCCTAATCGGGACTAGTCTTTAGGGAGATCACCACTACAGCTAGCCAGCATCCGAACTCGAGCTCCATGCGTCTCAGACCAAGTACAAGGTCTCTTCACCAGCCGCTGAAGCTCAGATGAAGACTGAGCGTCACTTATTCATCACACTAGAGCGTGTGAGAACCCAGCTGATGTGGTCTGAGTAAGCTCGTTTTATTTTAACCAGTCTAACCTTTATTCGTTTCATCTGAACAAACGTCCTCAGAACGGCCAAGTTGAGTCTGGAAGACTTTTCCAGCAAGCTCTGTTGGAGCAGCATATTGTTCCAACCCTGTCAAAGCTTCTAGACATCTCACTACTTCATTCATTTTACGAACTATGAGTGAACGCTTGAAACGGAGAAAGTTGAATGGTTCTGCAGAGCGTAGGGACGGGAGGACTGATTTTTATCGAGCTGCCTCGAAAGACGAGAAAGAGTCCTGGAATGGGTTCTGCGAGCTAGAATCCGAACCAGTATGTACATCTTGATTTATGTTGACCCATCTATACTCATACTGAAAAGGCTCTCTTCAATGTGATGCTCCGGGAATTTGGAGTTAGAGGCGTCAAAGTTCAAGAGATTGTGTCATTGGATAATGAACTCTTGGCTTTCTTGAAGTAAGAGTCTCTGAGCCTCAGGATACATGCTGTGTACTGAGCACGCGCAAATCCGTACAGTAAGCCAGTTTACGGCATCATATTTTTGTTTCGCTGGCAAGAAGATGATCCAGAGAAACAGGAAGCAAGCTGTCCTGAAGGACTTTGGTTTGCGAATCAAGTTCGTATTCCCAGCTCTATCTCAACGGTCTTGTTGTTGACTCGCGGGCGATTGTCATGGCAGACAGCGAATAATGCCTGTGCTAGCGTTGCTCTCCTGAACATCGTCAACAACATTGAAGGCGCAGATCTCGGGGAGAATCTTCGGAGCTTCAAAGATTTCACCATGCCATTTACACCCGCGCTGAGAGGAGACGCAATAAATAACTTCGAATTCATCAAAAGGATACATAACTCGTTTGCTAGGTACATGATCAGATGCAGCTACGATTGTCAAGTGGATCTGACATTGCGCGTAGGAGAATGGATATGCTCAATTCCGACCTCCAACTCAAATACGAGGCGGCATCGAAGCGCAATCGGTCGAAGAAAAGTAGCCATGAGGAGCATGAGGCTGATGCGGGATTTCATTTTATTGCCTTTGTTCCTGCCTTGGGAAAGGTGTGGAAGTTTGATGGGCTAGAACGTCAGCCCCAGGCCCTCGGTTCGTGCTGTGTAATGGAGGAACACGTGGTAATGTTGCTAATATAGACCATAGGTGTATTCGAGCCGGAAAGCGATTGGCTAGACCTGGTAAAGCCGAACATAGAGGCCCGGATGGATAAATACGGGATCGAGTTTTCAATCCTGAGTCTTGTTCGAGATCCGCTGCCTGATCTTGTCAACCGACTCGCAGTGAATATTAAACAGCTGCAGGCGATTGAGAGGGCTATCAATACACAAAACCTGGAACTGGTTTGTGACGAACAGTCGGCTATTGAACCCCTTGAGGAGAGCACCCTCCTGGGCCCCGATGAGTCTTATGGCGTGACCGAAGAAGTCTTCAACAAGGCAATTTTGCCTGGGGGGGAAGCAGAGAGATATTTAGGGGTTTCAGCAAACGAATTATCAAAACACCGCATGGAACTGAGCAGGACACAACTAAGCCTCCGAACGGCTATTCGAGAGGAACAGCAGTCGCAGCGGGCAGACGAAGAGTATGCCCAGGGGCGGAGATATGATTATGGACCAGCAATAAGAACTTGGCTACGCTTTCTGGCCCGGAAGCGGATTATTGAAGACTTGATTTCCTTATCCCAACAGCGATGGTAGAATTGAACATGGTCTAAACTGCCCTTGTCGGAAGATATCCTACTTACAGCTGTGTACGGAAGATCAATGAACGCACCTGATAGTCAGGCAAAGCATAACAAATACGGAAAGCTGTTTGTAGCCACAAAAGAGAGGTGGAAAGCCCTCGTGATGTGCCGATTGGACGAGAGGTCCTTTTAGACGTAAGCGAAAGTAGTAGATTGCGAGGCTTCACGATTGTCCAGGTTTACCTACAAAGATCTTCAAGGCGGCTTGTCCTCAACAACCCCGCGTTCAGCCGAGTCACCTGTGTCCCAAAAGCTCACTTCACAGTATTCGTTGAAGACGCTATGCCCGACCATAATGGGTATTGTTATGGAGTAAAGAAGACCTGGGAATCGGAGGCTTGACCGATTCAAGACGTCACCGCCTGCTCTCCATACCGACCGCTTCGTCTCAACAACTCGCTTCAACGTTGACTTACCTCTTTTCTCTTACTCCTTTCCCCTTGCCCGGATGCTACAGAGACTGTTGGAATTGCTCTCTTTCTGCCGCTTGCCCGCTCCTACTGCTAAAGATCACCTCATCCCTCTTTCTCTGCCGTGCTTTGGGTCTCTCAGTTTGACACCCATATCTTTTGCGTCTGGACGCCAAAGCTAGATCCGTCGAATCTTCCTACATATTTCACATATTTACGTTCGCTCAAGCATTCAGCAACTGGTTCACAGCTATATCCCTAGACTCTCATTGTAACAGATTCTGGGAAGCACCAGAATAATCATGCCTTCCACATCAACGCCCGACCTGCCTGAAAAGGCCCCTGATGAATCCTCAAAACTGAGGACATTTCTATCCATCCTTCGGAAGTATGTGTTATTGCGCCTGCTGGCAAAACTTTAAATTATCTGGCATTTGCGCTAACCGAGCCGCATTATCTGTCCAGATTCGTCGGCGTGAGCGATATTGCAACCGTGAGATTTTCGCTACCTGCACAGCTTCTGGAGCCAACTCCTAATCTGGGTAGGTTAATTGATCCCTGGTATTGGCAGATGATGGTGGGTGGTGCAAAGTGTTGACCCGACCTTAATATCATTAGAATACTGGAATTACTTGGATAGACCGGAGACCTTCGCAAGGTCAGCAATATCGCCTTGTCATCAGCCTCCCAGATTCAGTTTCTGATTGGAAATCTACAGCATCGGCACATCAGAAGAACCATTGGGACGGATGCTGGAGGTTTTGCGATTCTGGTTCACCAAAGACCTGGTTTGCCATTCTTCCTGGTTTTGAAGGAAAGTGCTCTTTCCTGCTAACTGTCAACAGAAATACATTAAGGGTAAACCTTGCAAACCGTATAACTCGACCCTTGGGGAGTTTTTTAGGGTAAGCTCGCGGCATTGTGCTCCTCAATAGGCCCCCTTTCCCAGCGCTGACCGCAATCTCAAACATTTAGTGTAGCTGGGAAGTAGATTCCACTCTTCCCGAATTGCCCGTGTCGTCTAAAACGAGGCCAGTAAACGGTGCCTCAACCACGAAAGGTGGCAATGGGAAACCGGCAAGGGTGTGCTTCTTGACCGAACAAACATCTCACCATCCTCCAGTGTCCGCATTCTACATTGACTGTCCAGACACGGGAGTATCTGCTCGTGGGTTTGATCAGATCAGTGCCAAATTTACTGGGACAAGCATTCGTGTTGCCCCTGGTCAGCATAATCTCGGAATCTTCATCAATATTAGCAAGAGGGGCGACGAGGAGTATCAGTTGACGCATCCTGCTGCTCATCTCGGTGGCCTGTTGAGGGGAGCATTATCAATAAGTGTGGCAGACACATGTTATATTGTCTGCCCTAAAACAAGGATTAAGGTGATTCTGCAATACTTGGAGGAGGGCTGGATCAGCCGAGCTCAGAATAAGGTTGAGGGAATCATTTTCCGGTACGATCCAGAAAAAGATACCATCACCAGGATAAAAGACGTCCAGGAAGGTGACGTCCTTGCCAAAGTATCAGGATCGTGGCACGGCGAATTGTATTACACTTTAGCTGGGACGAGTGAGCCTCGCCTTCTGATTGACCTCGGCCCTCTTTTTCCTGTTGCGAAGACTTTGCCGCCGGTGGATACCCAGCTATCTAACGAATCTCGAAAATTCTGGTCAGGTGTGACCGAGGCAATATTAGACAAGAGATATAGCCAAGCCACGAAGCTGAAAATGGAAATCGAGGACCGGCAACGGCAGAAGGCTGCGGAACGTCAAGAAAAGAATGAGGAGTGGAAGCCGCGCTTCTTCACTGGGGCTGTTACACCTTTGGGCAAACCGGCCTTGAGTGAGGAAGGTGTGAAAGCCCTCGAGGGTATTCGAACTCAACAGTACCATTTAGAAGAAAGTGAGATCAAGGGCGCCTAGTCTTGATATTCAGCTGGAGTATATCTTAGTCCCTCTACGTGGGCCCGATCTTTGTGCACAATGAGAGGTGCCATGATAGTTGGTGTGGTTTTGATTTAGACCGCTTACGTTCTCGCCTTTTTTTTGGCACTGACCTTTTCTCAAGGCCATACTCAACAGGCTTTTGCTGTATATAATATGTTGGCCTTAGGCCGTTCTTAATATCTTAGATTTCGAGTTGTTGTTACGGGTGGCATGGCCTCTTTGGACTCAAATATCTCTTGAACTATGTTTCCGCCAAAACAGTTGAAACCCTGCAATGTCGAACTAAAATCATGACAGAAGTTCACCTAAACCGGCGCGTTGCGTCTTTTAACTGCTGCGCCTTGCAAATACCGATCAGAGAAACATGAGCGAGAAATGGTTGAGAAAGAGAATCACCACAATGCTATAGCCATATATCCAATTGCAAACCCCAACGCATGCTGCGCCACCGTTATCCCGAAAAAAAAAAAAAAAAAAAAAAAAAAAAAAAAAAAAAAAAAAAAAAAAAAAAAAGAGTAATTTGCAATCAATGGAATGCCGTCAGAGAAGAGCCTAGGCAGTTGCGGTGTTGATAACTTTGTTGAACCCAGCAGCCACGGCTTTGGCTATCTCCTCATTCTTATGCGGAAGAAGAGACAATGTGTATGCAACATCATTCCACTGCCGTTCTGTTTCACATCTTGGTAGCCGAGCGGCTAGTTTCTCTGCCAACTGTCGGGCATGTTTTTCCTGTAAAGCAATGCATGTTAGTGTCATGTTCCTGCTTGGAAAAGCTTTATGGTCTCAAGAACAGAAATAAACTTACCTTTTCAATGAAACCAATCAGGAATTTGACAATGCGCCTAAGTGCTCCTTCTTCTAAATTGCGCTCTGCACTTAAAAGACTGAACATATCAACAAAATGGTTGTAAACAGCATTGTCCTTGCCGGCCAATTCTGTGAAGAACATGCGGGACAGATCGGCTATTCTCTTGTCATCATCTTCCAAGCATTTCGCCATTTCACCCAACTGTCCCTTGACCTTAACTTGACCAGCTAGTATGAGAAACGTGAGAGTCATCAGACAAGTACGCTTGACGGAAGCGTCGTCGTCGTTGAGACGCCGGTAGAGGAAATCCGTGTTTTCATCAATCAAATGGTTGAAGCACACGGCCATGTCACCAAGAGCGATAACTGCATTACTCCGTACAATAGGGTCTTCGGAGCGTTCCATGATGGTAATCAAGAGAGGAAGGTTCTTCTCGCAGTATTCAGCGGAGACACACATTAGCTTGGCCATGCATATAGTCGCGGCAGCTTGAAGGTTACGGTCAGAGTAAGTGTTGTTGTTGGCGCAGATCTCTGCAACCAATGGCCCAAAATTTGACAGCAGTGAGTTTGCGCCGTACAGGAGCTCCCGTTCACGGATATGTGCTATTGCTTCCGTGAAATCATCTTCGGTCGTGCCACCAATGAGGTCCAAATCATCATTCTCACCCGGCTCATCATTTTTTTGAACTGCCATATTGAGTGGTTTGTTCTTCTCTTGCTCCGCTTTGCGACGTTTGAAGTCAAGCTCACACAGCTCTAAATGGACAATTTGTTTAATCGCAATATGACCCACGATAAATAAAAGCTGAGATAAGGCAGCTGACGAAGTCTTCTGCCCTGATACAGATTTTTCGGTAGAAGCTGTGCCAGGGCGCTGGCCGTCTTCATTGTCGGAGCCTCTTGAAGATGGCGGCCGTGTTTGTGGCTGGAATACGGACCTTGTTTTCCGCTTAACAATATCAGAACAAAGGACATCTGGGTGTTTGGACAGAGCATAGATGGCGCTGATAGCTTGCTCTGCTACCCCGTACCACTCCTTACTATCCGAGACAGTTTCAACCATGGCCGCCAGCTTCGTCAGAACTGGGTGGTCGTTCGTGAGCTTGGAGATTCCAGACTCCTTCGACTTAGCCTGGCGGCCGGGAACCATCCGCCTGAGTGCAATGCATGTATATTTTGCGAGAATCAGATCCGATCTGCCAAGGCTTCCAAGGCCGATTCGGAGCATTATCTCAATCTCTTTAATGACAATTTCTGGATCAGCTAGAGCAATCATGCCTAGAACGATGATAGCCCCGCGGCGCTGGGTCCTGGAGATTTCTTTCTTCTGCACGCCGTAAACTTGCCAAAGTTTAGCAATCACAGCATCAGATATATGGCCGGCCCTCATCATAGTGCTGAGGAGTTGTTCGAGACATGTAAGTTCAGCGGGAGTCGCGCCAAATGTCAGACTAAGCATGTTCCTGGCAATATAATTCGCAGCATCATTAGGACTAAACGTGTCTGGCGCTTCAAAAAAGAGTCCTTTATAGCAATCGATCAAGTGAGTTTGGACTCCTTTGCCTTCGTCACTGTTGCCTTTGGTCCAAATGAGCCTCAGCATTCGCCGAATACCAGTGCGAGCCGTCTCCACTTTGTAAGCGTCCAACATGACAAAAAAATCCATTGCCTCGATAGCCTCACTTTTATTCTTTGAAGAGAGGAGCTGAGTCACAATATTAGATGCCGAGTGGAGAACCTCAATAAAACGAATTGCTTCGTTGTAATACTTTCTAGTCAGTTGCAGTCGAGCAAGCAACTCCGACGTAGCGGCTTGCTCGGCGGCTTTCTTCATCGCTATCGTCTTCTCCTCTTCTGACATTCGTGGCGCCTTTGACGGTGACTCGTCTGGTAGTTGCGTGGCATCATCCAGGAGTTCACTGTCAATATGCGAAGCGTCCCCAGAATCGAATCCCGGCGTCTCTGGGGGTCTCAGCGCATTGAGTTCGGCATCGACGGCATCGAGGCGCTCTGTCCATTCCTTCAATGAGAGCTGCCCGCCATGCATGACGCTGAAAGGGTGTGTTGAGACTAATTTAGCGATTAATTTGATCGCATTCCGCCGTACATTGCTACTCTTGTCCTCCAAACTTCTGGCCGCCAGCTCTGCAGCTGCTTGCCGACGTTTCGGAAATTTCTGTTCTAGATCGCAAATCCTCATGTACACTTGAATAGCTCGGCAACGGCAGTACGGATTGATATCGAGAAAGCGCTCCTCAAGAACATCGAAAAACGCATTGATTTGTGATTTGTAGTTGTCGGTTCGCTCTTCTTGTTTGCTGAGGTCGGCTATAAGGTTCCCGCATACTTCTATAACGGCGCACCGCAGAGTATATGACTAGAGGGAAGAGTTAGACAATCTTTGACTTAATAAGTAACGGTAGAGACATATTACTTCACTATCGAGCTGTTTCGCCAAAAGCGTCATTTGCTTGATAACCAGCCTGGGGGCCAGTTCTGAGAGCTTTATAATGAAGGCAGAGACTGATTTAGGTCCTCGGGTGTCGTTCGAATTAAATTCTTTATTTCCAAGTTCCCTGGCGATTGTTAGTGAATGGAAATGGCAGAGAATGCGTCCGGCCGGAGTACTTTAGAATTTCATCGGATAACTGCGGGTAATCATATTGCTCCGCGAGAATATGTAGAAACTCTGCCATGGGTTCTGACAGGTGTTCGAAGTATGTTAGGCTCTGCACGATTGATGTCTGAGCGCCTGGATGGAGAGTTAGGTTTGATGTCCAAAGGCCATTCCCGCCAAAGACTTACCGAAGCCGTGGCCGTGGTGCTTCACCGCAATACAAAGGACTTTGAAGGCGTGCATCCGAATCGCCATACTCTTCACTCTCTGTTCGCTCTCTAAAATGAGGTAGCTTGAGCGGGTAAAAAGGTTGATAAAGGTGTCACGGTCCGACGTAGTAAGAAAAATTTTGCTGAGTTTCAGCTTCATGACTTTGCACATGGTTTCCATTGCAACCTGAATCTGGGCTGTTCCATCCCAGTTGCTATCCTTGGTAGCTCTGGGTCTCCCTGACTTACCCGTTCCTCGCCGGGCGGGCACGGCTTCTGCTGGCTTTTCGGCTGCCTTCAGCTCGACAGCGGACAGCGCCCATTGAAGGATAAAACCATACATCTCTAGGAGTTCCTTATGGGGCTGGATACTATCTTGCTCATCGGATTCGAGATCTCCATGAATAATATCCGCTTCAACCGATAGTCCGGAAACTATTAGGTCGAGAAGTTTACTCAGAGACTTTGTCGGCAAAAAGTTGGAATATCTGTAACGATTCAAAAGTTCAGAATTGGGACCAAATGGGCCAACAAGGGGCTCGGGGTTGGGGGCGAAGGCGCACTTTAGAAGAAACTGCAACGAGTCAAACGAGGATGCTCTGGCCAGCCCTTCTGGGTTTTCAGCCACAGCATCCACGATCGAGTTCAAGACATTGTCGATGACTGTGCTGGGCAGCTGCTCAGGCTCGGTTTCAAATGCCAGCAGCTCCGAGTCGGCTTCAGGGGTCGGCACGGAATTTGGATCGCTCAAATAATACTTGAGAGACTCGTTGATATCAAACTGAATCCTCTCCTCCATATTGGAGAGGGCGAGGGAGGGTCTCGAAGAACTATCTGCGAGGAGGTATGCTGCTTTGCGGCAACAAGTCGTGGGATCAGAGGCGAGGGCGGGAAAATCGAGGTTGGTGATAAGTGGGCTGTCGGGACGATTTGTTTGTATCTTTCCACTTTAGTCGTCGTTTTCCCGCCGACCACATTCCCCGCTATAAGTCATGTGAGTGAAAACATGATAATGGCTAGTCTTTCCTCCAGTAGTGCTTCCCTGTCTTAGTTTTATCATTATTGTCAAATAAAAGTTTGTCTTCTTTAGTGGAACCAAAGTCCTTACAATCATTCGTCCATTTATCCTCTCTTCTGCCACTTACAGCCTGAGAGCTTCTCACCGCGCACACAACGTGAAATACACTTGTATTTCAGTGATTGCTGTAACCAAACTTGCTTATCCGGATAAATAAACAACACTAACACTATACTGCCTTCAGACATTTTACACGCTGCTCTAAAGAATATCGTCAAGGTCCTGCGCTTCCAAGTCACCTTGCAATGAAATCTCCAGCGAACCTTCTCTAAACCCCATACATGCCTTGTGGCCCTTCTTCAATTGTGAGAGACACATTTTGATATCTTCTTTGATTTTTTTTCCACAACCAACTTTTCCCCTCCTTTCCATACAGCGGCTAAAACATTGAGTGCAATCCGGCCGCTGTGATTTCCCACCACTCGCTTCCTCCGCCGAGGCCATGTCTATGCTCGACGCGCCCTCCACAAGCATGCCTGATCTCCAACGCACCCAGACCATAGTACAGCTCTCAAAACATGATCGGAAATCTAGAACAGCAGCCAGTTACGGTCAACAACTAGAACAGCCTTCCCAGGAGCTTGTTCATGAAGAGGATGAGCAGGAAGAGGAGGAGGTCGATGAGGCTGTCTTGGAGGATATGAAAAAGCTCGAAGACAACTTTCCAGGGATTTCAGATCGCTTCCGCTTGGTAAATAGGATTGGTGAAGGTATTGTCTGCAATGCACCTTCATTTACCATACGGCACGCCCGGAACGCTTGGATCGCCTGACTAAACTTATTATCTGGTTGCTAGGCACTTTCTCTACTGTATACAAGGCCGAAGATCTCTTATACGACCACTATCGAAACGACTGGGATGTATTCCAAGATACTACGAGCGATAGATGGACAAATTCGCCGTCAAAACGACGTCGAGTCGAAGACGAGAATGGGAATACGATACCCATAAGGCGAACGAAACCACGATATGTTGCGCTGAAAAAAATATACGTCACCAGCAGCCCGCTACGCATCCAGAATGAACTCGAACTACTACACGATCTCCGGGGATGCCGATCAGTTTGCCCTCTGATAACTGCATTCCGTCATCATGATCAAGTAGTCGCCGTTTTACCTTTCTTCCCACATACAGACTTTCGGCTTCAATACCGAACGTTCATGGTGGCTGATATGCGCCATTACTTTCGATCATTGTTCACTGCATTACACTCGGTTCATAAGCACAATATACTGCACCGCGATATCAAGCCAACCAACTTCTTGTACAATCCGGACTTGCGGGAAGGCGTTTTGGTGGACTTCGGTTTAGCAGAGCGCGAAGGTTCCGAATATACCGGGACATGTCTCTGCACAAGCACAAGCCAGATACGTCGCGCGCGATACACGCAAAGTTACCACTATACCCACTGTGCCTCTTCCGGCCTCGCTGTAGGCTATCCGAAAAGTGACTCCCGGCCGTCAAGGCGTGCCAATCGTGCCGGGACGCGAGGGTTTCGTGCACCTGAGGTTCTGTTCAAATGCACCTCGCAAACAACCAAAATAGACATGTGGTCTGCCGGCGTGATTCTACTAACATTACTTGGCCGTCGGTTTCCATTCTTCAACTCAGCCGACGATGTCGACGCATTGATAGAAATGGCGAGCATATTCGGCACCCGCCGCATGAAAAATGCCGCTGCCATGCACGGACAGATATTTGAAACTAATATTCCGACCATTGGAGAAAAGGGTTATAGCTGGGAAAAGCTTGTGAAATGGTCTAGCTGTGTAGAGGAGCTGACGGAGAGCGAGAAACAAGCTACCCGACTGTTGGCGGGATTGATGGAGCTGGACCCAACCAAACGTCTAAGTGCTAAAGAAGCCATGCAGCATGAATTTTTTACTAACCCTATCGATCATGATGTTGAATGGGGGGGACCAGAAGACAGCGCAGATAGCGGCAGGGAAGATGAAGGCGACAAAGGTGGAGACGACGATGATGATGATGATGACGACGATGAAGTGGATATGGTATAGATCTCTTAATGATAATGTAAAACATTGATGTCTTACATGAACTGCTTTTTGAATCCATGGACACGAGCCAGAATTTAATGGAGGAATGGTGATAACATATCCGCTATATGAGCTATGTTTAGCGAGAGATATTTACAACTAGTGGAGTAAGATTATATACCCATAACCTGGCAGACGCCAACTTGAAGACGCAGCTCTCAATTGCTCACTTTAGCTAACCTGGCTGAAATTTCTATGCCCGGTTTGCGTAGTATGGCCCTTTGCACCCTGTTGTCCGACGAGAATAGCACCACAATCGTTACAATGGAGGCGGAATGCAGTCACATCAGTATAATAATT
This sequence comes from Aspergillus spinulosporus, assembly GCA_003574815.1. Taxonomy (NCBI): domain Eukaryota; kingdom Fungi; phylum Ascomycota; class Eurotiomycetes; order Eurotiales; family Aspergillaceae; genus Aspergillus; species Aspergillus spinulosporus. The sequence continues at coordinate 2,416,927 of QPHH01000001.1, read as the reverse complement.
CCTCTCCTGGAGAAGCTTGCAGACGGCCAACGCTTTCTCGAGCGCCAGTGAATCTTCTGCATTGAACACGGTAGTGTCAAACTCCGGCGAGACATTCTCTCCAGGCGACAAAGTAATGGTGTCATAATGAATGCCAGAATAGACCAAGAAGCACCGCCTACTCTGGCCCTCGTTGAAGCGGTCTACACGGAGGTTTCCAAGATCAATAGAGCAGATCTCAACACCAAAATGCTTGCTCAATATGCTTATTTCAATTGCACCACCCCATGATGTCTCATTTTTGATCCAGCGACAATAATCATCCGGTGGCTGCTCCAGAACCGCGGAAGAGTACTCGTCAGGGTTGTTCTGGATCGTTTCGGCCACCGCTGATCGGAGTTCAACCATGGTGTCCTCGCCTGGCAGGAGTGCAGTGCTTATTGCGCGAAATAGGCATGAATTGTCATCGGGCATGACTCGCAGAACGAATAAACCACCATGCTCCGGCGAGGGGACTTTTGGTGTATCCTCGGCAACAGGATTTAGTTTGCGTGATAAAGAGAGTTTCGGAGACGATTGCTGGGCAAAATAGGAAGTCTCTTGATTCCTTCCTGACGGATCAGGTGGTCCCTCTTTGGCGGAGACAATGAGTTGCTCCCGATCCAACTGAATTCCAAGCTCGACAAGTTTCTGATACGTATCTGCATGATCCAACGATAGCGGTTTCGGCGGATAGCCATATTTCACGTCATATGTAGTCAATCCCGTCTTTTCAATGATCGCGTTTCGGAGGTCTCCAACTACCGCGTCTTCGGCTAGGGTAATAGCAAATTGCCCAGAGGGACCCCGTATTCGTATTCTCATTTTTGACAAACCACGCAAGTATAAAGTGGACACGAAGATGATGGATAAAGGGACGACTGATGAAACTGCCGCGCCACGGTGGAAGATCAGTGACGCAGATCGGATGGTGGGGCAAAATGTGCCAGCAGTTACCAGTTGTGAGAAATCCAGAGCTAGTGAGTTCTGCGATAGCTTACAGCCGTGGTCGCCCTTGGACGCTGAGTGTGGTCGGTACTATATGGTCATCCAGTGTGCCTGGGGTGTTGCAATGAGTGGAAGGACCCCAGCTTGCGAGCTTTTGCTTTGTAAACAAGTAGTTGATGGCGATAGTGGGAGTGCGGGGAATTTCCAGCTATTCTCCGCATTTGACCATAGCCAACCGCGAAGATCTCTCCGTCACACGCCTGCTGCCAGGATTGCCATCTCTCTGCTTTGATGCCAGACGAATTGATGACCCTAGAGGACCCGTTGAGGGCATTCAATGCCCAGTTTTGAATAATATGCTGACACAAGTAATCTGCACCAAAGTCATTCAGGGTCATCCCTATATAATGAACATACCCGAGACATGGGGATCTGAAGATGAGTTCATCAAGTACCATCCTTCTTCACAGGACACTCATCTAGAATATATATATATCTACTGAGCCTTGATTACTCCCTACAAAGTTCTAGACTGCAAAAGTCTGAAGGCCACTATGAGGGTATCCACTGCTATACATGCTGGTGGTATCATGCAGGGGTCCACGCAGGCAGATTTGGTATCCTACCACTAATTACACTGCCCTTAACACGAATCAACAGCAAGAGCATGGCAAATCGTATCTAGCTCTGTTGGCTGAGCAGTTCTTTCTCAGTTATTGTAAAAACCACAGAGTGTAAGCATACGGTACAAATACAGCCTGGTACCTTACAGTAACTTATCGAATTCAGACCTTAGTCAGCATACTCACTGGAAGAACCTCTGCCTTTTGCTGTTGCGTGCTTCTGGCTGTTCGGATACTCTTCAAGTAAAAAGAATCCATTGAAAAGACACTACCAGCACTTCCAACGGTTCCTTTCTGACCTGCGGTGCTGTCTCCGTGCTCGTGGTGGCCAATACGATGGAGAAAGCCTCCGAACCGTCGCAAGCGCAGCTAACTCCTGAGGAGCCCGTCCAGTCGATTGAGGACGATGGCAAGCAGAACGGTGTCACCAGTGCCGTCACTGAGGAGCAATGGAAACACATGATGGATGTTGTCCTTGCGATCTATGAGGTTCGAGAAGCAGAGTAAGTGGTTGTCAGACCGATCGCGCGACTGCCCAAGGGGTGATTGCTCTTCGGTCGTGTCGTCGCGAAAATAAACCTGTGCTGACGCCCTTCATCTCAGTGGCCATGACCCGTCGAGACTTTTTCATCGCAGCGTCAACAAGCGTAATGTTCCCGATTATTACGATATCATCAAGGAGCCGATGGCGCTTAGTATCCTGAAGCAGAAGATCAACAAGCGGGAGTACAAGAGCGTCTCCGAGTTCGTGCGGGATTGCGCCCTGGTAAGCTAGCAGTCTAGAACTATATTACGCTTGTCGCTGTCACGATGTACGTCTGACATCACCTCCGATACAGATCCCTCACAATGCGCAAACCTACAACCGGCCGAACTCCCAGGCGTATGAGGATTCGCTCGTGATCAAGGATGCCTTCGTTACCGAACTTCAGAAATTAGTTCAAGCGGGTATCATCACTGCCGAGGAAGCTGAACTCCCAGATCTTGGTGAAATTCCCGAGCCAGATCCTCTACCAGAGGAGGATGACGACGAGGACGAAGATGATGAGGATGATGAGGATGATGAAGATTCCGATGACGAAGGCCGCAGGAGAAAGAAGCGCGGCCCTCGCGCCGGGTTCAAGCGAGACGGTGCCAAAGATGATACGAGTAAATCCGCAGATCCTGAGCAGAGAAAAAAGCGAGGCCGCCCTCCGCGCGTTGATACCCCGATGGAAGCAAGGATTAAAGCAGTCCTAAAGGGGATCCGAAAACTTAAAGGCCCCGGTAATCAACTCAAAGTTCGACATTTTGAGCGGCTACCTGACAAAGGTGTGTATCCGGACTACTACATCGAAATCAAAGATCCAATTGCGATTGATATCATCAAGCGGAAGTCGAAGCGGAAGAAGTACAATTCAGTAGACCACTTCATGAAGGATATGGATCTAATGTTCAACAATGCGAAAGCCTACAATCAATCAGAGAGTCAAATCTACAAGGACGCGGTGGACCTTCAAATTGAGGCAAGAAGGCTTGCAGATCTGGAGAAGAAAAAGCCTGACAGCGATTATTTAATGGAAGATGGCCGTCTACCGCTTCCAGATGGCATTCTTCACAAGGGCGAGCTGTGGAAGGTTGGGGACTGGGTGCATATCCAGAACCCCAACGATGTGACCAAGCCAATCGTGGCGCAAATATACCGGACTTGGCAGGACTCTGAGGGCGAGAAATGGATAAACGCCTGCTGGTACTATCGTCCGGAGCAGACTGTCCACCATTTCGAAAAGCACTTCTACCCTAACGAGGTGGTTAAGACTGGTCAATATCGTGACCATCGAATCAACGAGATAGTTGACCGGTGCTTCGTGATGTTCTTCACGCGGTATAACCGTGGAAGGCCCAGAGACTTCCCTCCCGACAAGGAAATCTACGTATGCGAGGCTCGGTACAATGAGGAAAAACATAAACTCAACAAGATCAAAACCTGGGCCAGTTGCCTTCCCGACGAAGTACGAGAGAAGGATTATGAGATGGATTTGTATGATGTTCCACGCAGAATAAAAAAGATACCCAGTCCGATCAAGCATCTGCTCAAAAGTGATGCAAAAGAGACAGACGACCTACCAAAACCATCCTGGGGGGCAGAGAATGCGCCGCCAGTGGTAGGTGCAGTTCATTGTCGTCCGCGTGATGAAAATGTAAGTGATATCTCATTCATGTTTGCTTTGTACTGCTTGGCTCGCTCTGACAATATTGTGCAGGAATCACCGCCTCCGGAACCCACTCCATCACCACCTCCTCCAGCCATTCCTCCATCGGCTCTCCCGTCAGTTCCTCGACAAGCGTCAATGAGCCAAGCACCTACGCAGCCCGTTATGAACAGCCCGGCCGCACTTCTGGCCGCAGCAAGTCCTGTTCCGGTGCGTTCGCCGGCCGCGCATGTCGGACCTGCTCAGCAATCGCCAGCCCCGGCTCCTCCAATTACCTATCATCAGCCTCAGGTTCCCTACCAGACAGCCTTACAACAGAGACGTTCTAGTGGATTTGTGACTCAGAACATCTTACCAGGTACTTACCAAGGGCCAACCCCTCTTCCATATGCCGTCCCTCAGGGCCCACAATATACACCATATCAAATAAGCCGTGCGCAAGGAGCACCAACTATGTACAATTCCAACGCTCCCCGGCCAGTTGAAGTGTTTCACTTAAGTGACACCGCAAATGCGGCCATTCCAGCGGACATTCGCGAGCAATTCCACTGTGATGACCAAGGTCATGTGCTTTTCTTCTCTTGCGCACCTCTGGATATCGGGTCGGCAGTTCAGCAAAAACTGGGGCACTCGCTAAAATATCTCGCCGCCAAGGAAGAACGCCGAAAACTAATTGAGGCTAAGAAGCGCAAAGAAAGTTCTGAATATGAGGAACGCGAGCGAGCCATTAAACGGCAGTGTGCTGATAAGCAAACAGCTCTCGCGGCGCAGGTAGAAGCTGTAGCAGAAAAGGCTGTTGAACTCATGACAAACGAGATCATCAAAGGCACGGATAAGATCTATAAGGCGTTGTATCAGGACCAGGCCGAGACTGCTCGGGAAGCGGATACAAAGGCTCGTGAGGAACGAATCTTGAAAGCTCGTGCCACTCAAGCAAAAACAGCGCAGATCCAGGGAAAGTCAACCAAGCCAACGTTCGTCAGTCTTAAAGGAAGTGGGATGTATTTGGACGAAATTGACCCCGCTACATAATCGCGCAGCTCTTCGTCCTCATAGGTTTTGAGCCACCTGCGGCCTATTCGGCTCTTGTTAGCTGGGGTGTTATCTTTGCTGTTCACTCGATTTGGCGCATGGCGGAAGGGGTTTTCAAGGTTTGAATCAGTCCGACGCTAGAAACATTCATTAGCTCACCCCTATTCCCTTCCTGTATAATAGCGTGATTCTAACGTCTTAACGCATCTGTAGCTTTACACCTATACAATATATGTTCTTGTCGCTAGACGGGGATGGGCTAAATTAGGGCTAGCTGCGGCATCGCCGCTCGAGGCTTGAAAAGTGTGCAGCGGTTAAGTAGTTTGATAATATCCTTTATTGAAGTTATCATATACAAAATAACTCAACAATTTCCATGGATCACAATAGTCAAGTTATCATAATGTTTGACATTAACCACTGCGCATCTCCACCTAGCCCTCCTTTTCAAGCTGTAAACTGTAGCGCACACTATAGAGTCATAATGTGGTTAATTATTTATATATTGCAGGTCTGGTCCAACCATCAGGGATAATCAAGTAGATTTTTTATGATGCTTGCATATGAAGAGACCTACCTGCTCTTCGGCACCATTCATACAATGTAATTTACGGAGAGATCATGAATGGAACATCAATCGTTGACTCATGAGTTGCGTACATACAAACTGAAACCCAAAAATATAGAGAAGAGCATGTACAGAAACGATGCAAAGAGGGAATTAGACAAGGTAAAGTAAGGTAGGGCAGTGTGAGGGTAGGGCCAGATCATAGGGCACGAGATGGGAATAAAAGCAGGTCACAGGTGTGACAGGTCAGATGGCAACAATAAAAGGAAGATTATTTTCAGCCGTGATCAACCATGAGAAATATTGACAAAAAGTAAGAGATGATAGGAGAGAAGATGCCCGGTCAAATGCAGAGACAAAACCCATTTTAAGAAACCCAGCATAGCAAGCATCTTACCATCCATCTGGAACGCCTTTTAACTGAAATAAACGCCATGATTTGTCTAGTCGGCGGTGATGGTACGCGAAGTTGCGAAGATGATGATAGGAACGGAGGGTAGGTGCGATATGAAAAGTGGCACCGTGTTTCGAACTCACTGAAATCGCTTAAACCTTTCTATGCAAAATTTCCCTCCGATTGCAAGTATAGCGGATGATGATTCTTTGCGGATAGATGTTATGACAGACGTTGAGGTGGAACCGAAAATGATATCCTTTTATGGTGTAATCCGTGCTGAGTTCTGTGCTTTGTCCAGAACTAAAGGATGACTCGCTGCTCTCATACTTGTAGACTAGACGACTTTCCAGTCGGCGTGGTATCTTCGTTGCTGTTTCGTTTACTGCTGTCTTCCTCCTCCATAGAAAAAACAAGATCGCCCTCACCCTGCTCCTGTTCTTCTTCAATCTTGCTGGTGCTAACGGGAGATGGCACAGTGCGGTCGAGGCGGCTACTTGCACCAATCGACGGAGTATGACGAGTCGAAGGTGGGTGGAGTGATAGACCGCTAAGTTGCTGGGATATCATGGAGGCTGAGGAGGTCCGTGGTGGGCTGCCGATAGGGCCAAGACTGGGACTTCCACCAATTTGCAAGGATGACTCCCGCAGTGGAGAACCAATATGCGTAAGCGATCCATGATGAGCCTCTTCCTCTTTCTTTTGCTGTCGTTGCTTGGCGAACAGCGCCCCAAATCGAGAAGGACTGGAGGCAAGCGGAGAACTAACTTTCGAGAAGCTGGCGCTCATGCCCAAACCGCTGAGGTCGCGGTGGCTAGAGCTTAGTTCATTGTCCGTACGAGATAAACGGCGGAGCCTTTCCTGGGGTGTGAGGACATCGTCGTGTAGGTTCATGGGCAGATAATCCTCTTCCATTGGGAAGTTGCTCTCCTCCCAATCATCCATAACATTGGGTCGAGGAACACTTGCAGATAGCATTCGCGGTTTCAGAGGTCGTTGAGAGTGTAGGAATCGCGGCCCAATTCCGTCCTCAAGTGTACCAGGAGGTGACGAGCCGATGAAAGGGGACGATGGCTTCTTCACGTCAGCACCCCAGGGATCGCGGAAAGTTCGAGGCGGATTCGTTCTCTGCGCGGGAGGGGAGGCTAGATCTAATCCAAACCTGGACGGCACCGAGGCGGCAACGGGCCCATAACGAGCGGCATGGGAGATCCCTTGACTATCGAACGAGGCAGGAAGGGGCGCATCAAGGGCAGTTAGATACTGAGTGTGATTTGGAGACATGGGAAACCGTAGTTCCTCAGCGGGTGAGCCGTACTTGGAGCCGGCATCTGAAGCCAGCCCCGTGTCAATTGAGGGTATGGTGTCATAAGGTTGCGGCTGCTGCTGAGGGTGAAGGGCGGCAAACTCTTCTTGTGAAGGAAGCTGGGAGACATATCTAGGGTCATGGCCATTCATCCGTTGCTGCGAGAGTACGGAATTGGTCAATGCGGAGTCTTGGTTGACATATGCCTGAGGGTTGACCCGGCCGCCGAGATTTAGATGACTGCTACCCATTCCCATTCCCATCCCCCCACCACTGGGCCTATTCACTCGTCGGCCATCAGGCAAAATATGAGCAAGGGCACACTTTGCCCCAAATTTGCAGTTGCCCTATTCCCGCAGAGACCGAACACAGTCAGCGATACAGCTCATCAGGCCGGAATCTCGCGGAGACCGAAAGCACATACCTTAGTAAAGTATTTGCAGGGCGCATACTCGATCGCGGCATCTGTTGAGTGGAGAAAAGGGCAGGCAGGTCCAGCCTGACAGGCTCCTTGACGGAAGAACTTGCACGGGACATGCTTCGTGTCTGCTCACAGGCAGTGATGAATTAGTTCAAGTCACAGTAAGAAAGGTGGTAAGTTTAGATGAGCTGCATTTGTAGAATCCTGGAAGAGGGGACAAGTAATGAGAGCTTACTGCTTTGATTTGGAGGACTCCGGGCAGCCATGTCGTAACCCGAGGGATTGCGCGAGTGACCGTTCTGGAGATGCTGAGGTCCTGAGGGAACCGGTAGGGGTGCGCGACCTTTCATGTCCGTCAAGAGCCGGTTCCGAGAGCGAGTAGTGTGGTCAGTGGAAGATTGAGTCGGAAGATCGCGAGAAGCCGACACCTGCAATTCCAGGGCGTACGGAGAGGCAATTGACGCAAAAATTGGAGGGGTTTATCGGTCGGAGGCGACCTGCGAGTGGGGGACCGTTGGCGGTGTGCGTTCTTCTGTCAAGGCCCGATCGAGGCCCGTGATGAACAATTAACACAACCGAGACAGTGGGCGTAAAAACTGAAGTTAGGAAGACAGTGAGAGGCCTATTCGCACAGCTGGTGATCTGTGGATGAGACTCGATTCACAACCGTAGATGTTGACTGACGCTTACTCATGGGCTCGTGCTATCCGCGTCTCAATACTTTCAATTCGATGAGAAATGGGACCGGGACTTTGAGCCGGTGCGATCACAAGTATAGCAATTAGAGCCCTGACGCCAAACTTTTTCTAAACAGGAATCATCAGATGAACGTTGGGGATGACAGCCATTGGGAGCAATAAATCTTGCCTGACATGACGCCACCTGAGCGTTCATCTGGCGACATCATGCGCCCGACCTGCTCTTGAGAGGATGTCAGGTACAGCTGGGACATGGAGCCGGCTGTGGACTCCTATATCGCAACTGAGCTGGTTTTTTTTTTTTCCCCCTCCAAGGGGTATACAAGTGAAGTAGCCTCAGGCCCTGGAACTACTGCAGCCGTCAAATCAGCTCAAGACCATGATCTGCCTAGCTTGACGAGAGGCCACCGATCGCAGGTTAACTGTCTTCATTAAGTGTAACCTGCTCCCCACACTTTCTTCGTGCTGGCGGAACTCTGCAAAAGGAGCAACATGTCACTTAAACAATAATTTAACTGCCATTGTGCACATTTTAACTCCTCTCTGACCTCGTGAACGTACGAGTTGGAGGACATCAAGGCACACAGATGACATAAAACGATCACTGTTGTTGCTACATAGAAGTCCCCTCCAGGCCCAAACTCTCCTGCGAAGAGCGTCAGCACAAGGATACGTATCATTCACAAAAGCACCCTCATACCCAAAGTTCCTCTCGCGTCACACCTTCCGGAAGCGTTTCAGAACACTTGCGCCAGAGGTCGCGACATATCCGAGCCCGGACGCTCTGCCGGTTCTGCCATATCTTCCAGTCCTTTCTCACCTTTTCCTTCTCTTGAGGGGACACCTCGACCGAGACATCGCCACACACCTTGATCAAACAAGCAGCAAGTGATTCTTTCTCTTTCTCGAGCTCCTTGATCTCAGTCCGAAGTTCGGAGAGCAGAGGCAATGCGTTGAGAGAGTTCAGCTCCCCTTGTACCCTCTTCTCGTTCTCCCTGAGACTGGAGAGTTGTTCCTGTAGACTTTCAATCTCTTCGTCCATGGCAGCTATCGCATCGTGACCGGCTTCGTTCATCTCTTCCTGCAATGCATGGTAGACCGTTTGTTTCCCTGGGCATCGAGACGGGTTACTTTTCGCTCGTTATCCGAAAATGTGGAAGAGCACACCAGCTACACGACACTCGATCTCCTTCTTCTGGTGTAGCTCACGTAGAGCTTTTATTGCATAAGCTGCATACACTCTTATGTTAGCACATGAGCCGCAACAACCGAGGAATACTTGCTTTTGGTGACTCTGTTATGCAAATTTGTCGAGATGTCAAGAGCCGAATAAGGTCGACTATTTCCCAGCCATTACCTCCTGTTACTCGAACACAAAGCCAGGAAAGAGTTTACTTCTGTTTCACTGTCTCCGAACCAGGATAAGTATGCAAAAATGTAGGAGGGCTGACTTGAGAAAATCAGAAATATAACTCACTCAGGTAATCGAGGATCAATGCAGAGCCCTCTAGGGAAGCTTAATGGAAGTCAGTCTTCTCGCCAGTGGTCAACCTAAAGATTTCTATATTTCACCATCTTTTGCCGTTTTATCAGTTTTTCCTTTCTTCTGAGCCATGATTAGACTGGACATATATGGTGAGTGGCGATTCAAATGGGAGGAATGTGGGAAAATGTGATGGAGAACCAGGAAGATTGTGGGTGAAAGACAGCTTTGTAAGGTTTAGGCAGAGGAGATCCTTCATTGTCAAGACCTTGCTCAATTTCAAACAGGATAGACGGGATTCGCATGATTCATGTGGACTAAAACTCGCCCAATAATCAGGCGGAAGATAATAACAGGGACTGAAGGACAGAAATCATGCCTTACTGAGCAACTGCTATTATTTCATCAATAGATTCCTATCCACCGAAAGAGACCTAGGCTATGATAATAAGACCAGGCCCATTCATTCCACAATTTTTACACGAAACAAATAGACACTAATGTAAATACAGATAGATATTGGGTATCACATGACGATCTGATAAAGAGCATTAGAAAGACCATTTGAGATATGCCAGAGGAAGTACTTACGCAATCGCTCTCCTTCGGAGCTTGGGGAACACCCATTTCCTCGAAAGTTTTCGGGCCTTTGCCGGGTAGACGACCAGGTGTCGCTGGATTCTGGGTGGCAGGAGCCGCTGGAGCAGCCGACGGTGGAGCAGACCCGGGCTTTGGCGTGGCAGAAGGAGATTGCATTGACTCGGCACGTGGAGGAAAGTTTGCGGAAGAAGGGGAAGGCCGCGGGGAGGGCATCGCACCCGGAACGGGCGTCCGCGCGGGCTTCCGGTCTGGGACATTGTCTAAGCGTTGAGGGCGTCTCCGCATATCCTGTCTCTGAGGCTCCATGGGCGCCGAGTAGCCGATGTCCAGTTTCGGTGCCGTCGACACTGGAGGTGCTGAACCGCCTGGTGGCGTTGCAGAGCCTGGAGAGCGGTAACCCATTGGTCCCGGCCCGTACGAAGCGGCACGGTTGTACTGAGCAACATTAGGGCGGATGTTTGGGTTGATGCCAAAGGCTGAACTGGGCCGAGTATCAGAGGGATATCCCGGATGGCCTTGGGATCCCGGCCGGTCGGGGTAGGGAGCTGCGGGGGCCGTGCTGGGATCAGAAAGGCTCATCCTAGATGGGTCAGGCATCTCGAGGTTCTCGGTGACTGGTTGCATCGCACTTGCGTTAGAAGTTCCTCGTTGATGATTACCGTAGCGGGTGGATTTAATTCGAGCAATAGCAACATTCTCATGATCTCGGCGAGACAAAGTCTTCGATCGCGAGATACTATCGATCCGACCAGTAGCATCTTTGTTTCCGCTCGCTGCAGCTTTAGCATACCAGCTTTTGGCTTCTTTGATGTCAACAGGAACATATATTCCGACTTCATAGAAGTAACCCAGGGCGAATTCCGCTGTGGGCAGGCCGCTTTGAGCCGCCCGTTGGGCGTATGTGAACGCCAGTTCATCATTTTTCTCGAAAACACCTTCATGCCCACATAGAAACCATTTACTAATGGCCATTTCGGCCTCAGGCTCGCCCTGGCGCGCAGCAAGTGCATTGTAATGCAAGGATAATGCAGGGTTGAAATCACAGCCAAGCTGGCCAAGTTCATATGCGGCTCCCATCTTCACTTGCGCCTTGGCAAATCCGTGATAGGCGGCCTTTTCGATGTTGATGCGCGCAGCGTTTAGATCCAGAGGAAGATAGTTTTCTGGAACGTTTACCTGGGGCAATTCTCGGGCTAGAAGCATACCATAGACCTGTTTGAAGCCGTTAGTCTGGTGGATATGAGATCTCACAGCGACCACTCACGTAGGCGCCCTGAGGCGCATTCTCGTCGCAGGACTGCGCAGCTAGACTGATGTACTCGAGACCCAGGCGGTAGTCCTGACGTTGTCCATGCTGTCCAAGCAGTATCATCATTCCCAAGCGCTATATGGGGCCGATTAGCGTGTGATACACTGCTTTGTCAGGATTTGGCAGCGGACGTACATAGTAAGAGGCAGAATCCTTCATTGCGACACCCTTCTCGTAGTGCCTGATCGCCTTTTCTGGCTCTCCGGAGCTTTCAAATTGCATTCCGATGCGATATTCTGCCCGTGCATACCCCTTTTCTGCAGCTCTTGAGTAGCAGCGGAAGGCCTCTTTTTTGTCCACGCGGTATCCGAATTTGCCGAACTCTAGCCACATACCCTTAATGAATTCCGCCTTCGGATGATACTGTTCAGCCAAGAAGTTGACGATATTCAATGCGTCGTTTCGCAGCTGCCGCTCAACCGAAGGGGTTTGCGGACGCGGCGGCTGAATAACAGACAAACGGGCCTCGTTCTGCATAGCGACCTCCACATATGCGAGCACATCTTGGGCCCATGCCAGTTGCATTTCAGGGTCGTTCGAAGACAGCACGGGTAAGCGAGCCTTCTCTAAGTTCGCTTCCCGTTGTTCATCGGTGGGAGGAACGTTCGGCGGCGGGTTTCGCAGCACCGGGAAGGGAGAGAAGTTTGGCGAGTCCATTACGTCGTATACAGCTGCAGATTGTTCGTAGTGAGCTGTTTCATAGCCAGAGTGTAGAGGTTGGCCTTGGACAACGGCGGCAGAAGAAGATCGCTCTGGGAACCGGGAGCGCTCATACTGGGCCTGGCCATACTGCATGCGGTTGGGGCTGCGAGCCTGATTTTCGAGCTGCGCGATGTTGTCTTGCATATTCTCCGGAACTTCTGGCATGACTCTGCTAGTTGACAAATAGTTTTCTGCAATCAGCAAACATCACACAAAGGAGCACTAGTGGGAAATTAATATATACGTGGTTGTGCGGTGTGTCTATTTTGCTGAGGGGCCGAACTCTTGGACTAGGAAGAACGCGGTCGCACCTTTGAGGAGAGGGAGAAATTACTTCCGGAATGAAGTACTGGTCATCGCCTCCTGGCATCCAGGTAGCACCAAGACCTCCCTGGCCACGGCCTTGTGGTGGTCGATTCATTGTTCACGAGAATAGGCCGCGTCTGGTGCCTAGATTTGGTTCTTTCTTTGCTTTTCTCCTTTCTGGCACCTGCGGAGTCCACTCCTGCCAATAAATTGCTGGGTTATGGGAGTTAGACGAGAGCTATATCGCTTTAGGATCTTGGATCTGGCCTGTTCATTGCATCCCAAACATAAAAAGGAGGGGTGGAGCGGAAGAAAATAATATGACGAGATGGAGAAGCGCTCGTAAGGCTCAAGACTCAGCAAGAGGAAAGACTCAGGAAAAGGAAGGGATTTGCACTGTCTACCAGGCTAGGTACCAGCCCGGGAGGGAACTCAGTCTGACGGTCGACCCCGCTATAACAAACAGGGTGCCTGAACGCGATGGGGTTGTGGAACTGGTTAGACTTGATACGCGGTACTTGGAGATAATGAATTACAATCCAGCATTCTGAAAGCGATAGAGACTCTGAAGTGTCCTTCACTTATTATATAAGAATAACGTGGTAAACACCGACAGCTTTCAAGGGTTGTTCTTATGGATAGCGGGGTGCGTGCACTGGCTTATTCTCGACTGTTGTACTCGGTATCAGCAGCCATCCAAGCTTTCAGATAGGCTGAGTAACCTGTAAAATTCTCTCGTTTCCCATTGCTGTCGCTGCTAACCCCGCCGCCTGAGCTCCACTTAAAAGGGGTGCACCTTATTATAGGAATTTATGCGCACTCAAAGACTTCACGACCAGTCGTGTCTGCCTACTTTTCTAAGAGACTATTTTTATCAGGTTTAGCCGCTAGCCCGCAGCGCCCGTTTCTTCCAGAAAATTTAGCATCGCCTCCCTCCTAGGTGGCTGAGCCACCATTCATGCAGGGGCACTGGTTGAGTGTCACTCAGCTCTTAGTTTTCGGTATTTTTGGATGCATAATATCAATGCGTGCATTTGAGCGAACAATATCATTAGGATGACTTAATGACGTCTAGTTCTCTGTTCTCCGCAAGGTATGCCCCCAGTGTGCCTGTACACCTGCGCAGTCTGTACACATTTTAAAGGTTTTTGAACGCTCAATGTCGGGTCTCGTTCTAAGTATATGTATATAGACAATTTTGTTCCCACCCCTCCTTGGGGATAATTCCATTCATTCATTGTCTGTATTATCCCTTGCCTTGAGGGCAGCAGCTGGCCTGAACTGAGAGAGAAAAAAAAAAAAATCAAACATGAATAAGGATACTCTGTCAAACATGGAGGGGCTATCTAAAGCCCAGGCATTCAACCATCCCTATTCACCATACGACATTCAGGTTCGCTTCATGCAGTCCTTGTATGAGTGTCTTGAGGAGGGTAAAGTTGCTATATTCGAGTCTCCTACTGGTAGCCCCCTCGCCCGCCTTCAGACCACTCAACTTTCATGTGCTGACTGAACCAGGAACTGTAAGGTGTCTTCAAGCAGACCAACTTGTGACTTATGGTACTGATTATTAAGGGAAAATCTCTCAGCCTGATATGTGGCTCGTTGACATGGCTCCGTGACCACAAACGCAAAAGGTTTCTAGACGCAGTGCAGAACACTAACTGTATGCTACCATATTATTGCCTTGTAAGACGTGTCGCGTATTGAGACTTCTAGGTGACGACGATGAGCCCGAGTGGATGGTGGAATTCGCAAAGCGCGAGGCAAGTCGTGCTATTACCGAGAAGCGAATAGAGTTCGAATCGCGACTGGCAAGAATCAAACGAGAGGAAGAGCAACAGAGGGCAGCACTTGAGAGTTCAGAGGGACCTAGAAAGCGGCAGGTATGGCGAGTATTTTATTGCAAGGGAGCTACTAAACTAACTCTTTTCGCGATGTAGAGGGTTAGTGTCGTGTCGAGGGAAAAAGATATTGAAGATGATGACCAATTTGCTTTGGACGATTACGAGAGTGAGAACGACGAGTCTACTTCTATTCCGAAAGGCTCTACTACTGCCTCTGGGCTCTCTTCCAGCACCCTTGAATTGTTGGAACGTCTGAGAAAGCATGGTTCAAATACTAAGCATGAAGAAGACGATGAAAATGACATCAAAATATTTTACTGCTCGAGAACGCACTCGCAGCTGATGCAGTTTGCCAACGAGCTGAGGCGCGTCACGATGCCATCGACCTTACCGGAGAGCTTAAGGCAGAGTCTTAGTGACGAAGAAGAGCAAGGAGAACGCATCAAACATCTCTCACTTGGGTCTCGAAAAAACTTGTGTATCAATCCTAGAGTGGCTTCTCTGGGCAATCCAACGGCAATCAATGAACGTTGCATGGAATTACAGCAACCGAACACACCAGCACAGCTTCGATGTTCATATTTGCCAACGGAGGAGGATGAAGCGAGGACTTTGTCCTTTCGAGACCATACTTTAGCAACCGTGAAAGACATCGAGGACTTGGGAAAACTTGGTAAGAAGCTGGGCATATGCCCTTATTACGCATCCCGCGGGGTTGTCAGTCATAGTGAGGTAGGCCTTTCTTATACGCCTCTTGTGACTTGAGTTAATGCAAGGCAGATTGTGACTCTTCCGTATCCTTTGCTTTTACAAAGGTCAGCTCGAGAGGCTTTGAACCTCTCGGTCAAAGGCCATGTGGTCATTATAGACGAGGCCCACAATCTTATGGATGCGATATCCAACATCCATTCAGTAACTGTTACTCTTTCTCAGTTACAAACTTCGATCTTCCAGTTGACTACGTATGCTCGAAAGTTCAAATCCCGCTTGAAAGGAAAGAATCGCAGTTACATTGCTCAAATCATCCGCTTGATCAGCTCTATAGCAGATCACCTCCAGTCCCTTTTAGATAATAAACAAGCAAGTGAAGGCTCTGTTCTCTCATCCGACTTGATGGCAGGAAAGGGGGCTGATCAAATCAACCCGTACAAACTTTGCCGATATCTGCATGAGAGCAAACTAGCAAGGAAAGTCGACGGTTATGTTGATTACTCACAAAAAAAAGCGAATGCGCAAGCAGAGCCGAAGTCTACGATTCCTGTTCTTTTTCACATACAAAGCTTTCTACTGCCATTAATGAATCTTTCTTCTGAAGGGAGATTGTTCTTCACGAAGACCCCCGGGGATATTCAACTTCATTATATGCTTCTTGACCCTACAAATCATTTTCGGGAGATTGTCGAAGATGCGAGGGCTGTCATTCTGGCCGGAGGGACCATGTCTCCCGTAAGACTATTGTGTGCCTTTGCTTGACAACGCTCATTTTCTAACGGCCTTACAGATGTCTGACTACTTAAACCATTTATTCTCCTATGTCCCAAATGATCGTCTAAATACTTTCAGTTATGGCCATGTCATCCCGTCGGAGAATCTGACTGCGCACACTCTGGCTCGAGGCGTTACAGGTTGTGAGTTCGACTTTACATATGCCGGTCGTGATGCAGAGAAAATGGTATGGACCCCCTGGCCTTCCCTGCAGAATGTCAATATAATTCTCAACTTCGGTGCTAGATACTTGACCTCGGACGAACTATCACTCAATTATGTCATGCAATACCTGACGGCGTTGTTGCTTTCTTCCCGAGTTACGAGTATCTAAGCCGGGTGCTGAACATATGGAAGAACGCAGTTATACGTGAAAATAAGCAAACGCTCTATGAAACCATCGAAAAAGAGAAACAAATATTCTACGAGACACGCGAAACGGAGCTCACAACAGATGACCTTCTTAATCACTACGCTAACACTATCGAAAACGGCAGGGGAGCTTTGCTCTTGTCCGTGGTAGGTGGCAAGTTGTCCGAGGGTATCAACTTCTCAGACAAACTAGGAAGAGGTGTGTTAATCGTCGGTCTCCCGTTTCCCAATATACATAGCCCGGTTTGGCAAGCCAAAATCAAATACATTGAGCAGAAGACTTACCAAAACGTCGGATCTGGCTCCGAAGAAAGTCGGCGGTCGTCTGCCAAAGCCGCTGGGAGAGATTTTTACGAGAATGCTTGTATGCGGGCTGTGAACCAATGTATTGGGAGGGCTATTAGGCACCGCAACGACTATGCGGCCATCGTTCTTATTGACAAGCGATATGGGAAATCTAGCATCGAAGCCAAGTTACCCGGATGGATCAAACAGAGCCTAGTGAAAGACTCCGCTCTTTTGCCAGCAGCGGCAACGTTAGATGGACTTGCGCGTTTCTTCCGCAGCAAAACACTATTGTAGGTAAACCAACATGAGAGGGATGGGGGGAAATGCACCGATATCTTCTTTGACTATATAATAATCCAACTGTTCTCCATCACATACTCTAAAATCTAGATCGACGTTACGATGGCTAGCAGTATCACGTGACAACGCCGAGCATTTTCAGGGCTAACTCGCTTGCTTGCCCTTAGCGCACACTCTAGCCGGGGAAAGCCCTTGAATTCACCTCCGAGCCAGAGGAACACTCCGACCGCATCCCTATCGCCAACCGCCAACACTTGTCGAACACAGCGCCGTCGACAAGATGCCTACCCGTCTCTCTAAGACAAGGAAGCAGTGAGTCGCCAGCTCCCTATTTTCTTTTGCCCTTTTCGAATTGGTCCGACGAATATGGAGAGAAGTGGAAATCGATGAAATTCGCGACAGTGTCTCCGCTGGAATCACGAACATTACCGCCAAAATGAACACAAGGACTGACATATATCTTTTTTTTTCCCTAGCCGCGGTCATGTGTCCGCCGGTTACGGTCGTGTCGGAAAGCACCGTAAGCATCCCGGTGGTCGTGGTATGGCCGGTGGTCAGCACCACCATCGCACCAACCTCGACAAGTACCACCCTGGTTACTTCGGTAAGGTCGGTATGAGGTACTTCCACAAGACCCAGCAACAGTTCTGGAAGCCCACAATCAACATTGACAAGGTACGTTCTGGCAGCACACATGAACCTAGGTATCGGTGGCCGCAGTTGGAATTTGCAGAAGACCTAGACGGTGAATCTTTACAAGGCTCTATCGTTAAATGGGTTCACGCACTGCCCGAGAGCGGCTCCGAACCGCGTTACTTGGTGTTCAAAGCTGATGGTTTTTACTCTTCTAGCTGTGGTCCCTCGTCCCTGCCGAGCAGCGTGAAGCCTACATTAGCGGCAAGAAGACCGACACTGCCCCGGTCATTGACCTTCTCTCCCTCGGTTACTCCAAGGTCCTCGGCAAGGGCCGTCTTCCTGAAGTCCCCATCGTTGTTCGCGCCCGGTACGTCAGCCGTGATGCTGAGCAGAAGATCAAGGAGGCTGGTGGTGTTGTCGAGCTAGTTGCATAGATTGTCATGAGGGGAAAACGTCTTTTTTTGTCTTGGAGGCGCAACGCAAAAGCTGGAGCCGGTGCTGCGCTGATAATGGGCCGGCGTAAATAGACGAGTGTCAATATAAGGCCTCGACTATGGGAGCCGCGGATCGGTCAGACGGATCCGTGTATCTACAAAACAAGGGTCAATTTTTTTTCTCTTTGTGTTTGTGATGATCATAACCTCCGGACGCTCTTAACGATCACATTTACCAATAAAATACCATGAGGAGAACCTATACTTCTGAGTTTCTCAGGCAATTACTTAGCACCCTCCAGCTGGGTGCTTGGCTATCTAAAAGTATGTTAGCAATCGGATCTAAGATCCCTTCAGCCAACATCTGTTCGTACTATTTCAGATCTGGAACCCATAATCTGGAACGTAGAGGGTACACGCTAGAGTCTCTTGAGTTACCTGGGATTTGATACCGTGGGTGCGGAAAGCTGATGAGGGAACTTCATCCTCGGCAGATGCGTCGTAGGATCCCCGCCAACCTCCACTCACTACTACCGAAACTCCGTGCAAGTACACATTAAAATGTCCGGTAAGTCCCAATGTGGTACCTTAAAAGCTTCTCTGCTTAGTATCTATTTTTGCTTTTCTTTATCTATTGTCTCTCCCTCAGTAGTGTGAGAACCACAATGACGGATCCGTTGATGACGCTAGAAAGCGAACCGCACTACCGCGAGACCAACATCTCCCGTAAGGTCTTTTCAATTGCGGGGATCCAGACAACAGTGTTCGGACTTGATGAGCTTCCTTCTCAGGCGTCAGAGATTGCGTGTCTTTGGCTCTTGCACCCGCGACTTGCAACCCTAGAGCGCATGGTCCCAATCGCTACCGCAGTGATTAACGACTGGAACAAGCGAATTCAGGAAGGCCGTGCAGGCCCAAAGTCTGTAAAGGGCTTGCTTGCCGTTGCTTTCGACCAGAGAAATCATGGCACGAGATTAGTCGATCCTCTCTGCAATGAGTCTTGGAAGAAGGGGAATCCACGTCATGCTCAGGATATGTTTTCTGTCTTCCGTGAGTTACCCTCACCGATCGGACCGACGATTACATGACACCGAGCAATTTAAACTAACAAGGTCAATCTGAACTTGGGTTAGAGGGCACCGCACGAGACACCTCCCTACTGATTGACTATTTGCCCGCCTTCGTTTTCCCTAAGACTGACCGCCGGATCACCGAGAATCTTGTTCTCGGGGTATCACTCGGTGGTCATGCAGCCTGGAGCTGCATTCTGCACGAACCTCGCATCTCCGCTGGCGTCGTAATTATCGGCTGCCCCGACTACGCGAACTTGATGGCAGATCGCGCTCGTTTATCCAAACTCCCCTCATGGAAAGACACAACCCCACCGGGCGCACAGTTTCTGGGGTCAGAGGACTTTCCTTCCACGCTTTTGGACGCGGTCCGCAAATGGGACCCTGCCGGTTTATTCTTAAGCCATCTAGACCTTAGTTCGGATACGGAACCCATTCGCAGCGCGCCGATTCCAGAACCCACGGAGAGTCAGAAAACTGCTTTGCGGCCGCTGCTCACTCATTGTTTGGCCGGAAAGAAGATCCTCAACCTATCTGGAGGTATTGACAAGCTGGTGCCGTACAGTAGAGGTGAGGCTTTCTTGGCTTGGCTTAAACAGGCGATCAGGCCCGATGGCTGGTTCGCGGACGGAGCTGTTACGCTAGAGGATATTATTGATCAGAACGCGGGACACGAGGTAACGCCCAAGATGGTTGACGAGGCGGTTAGATTCATTGGGGACGTGCTTTCTTGTGGCAAGGACGAGGATAAAAAGGCTTCTGTAAGGGATTCAAAAATTTAGACAGTCGGCCTCATAAGATTGTCTACATATGTAGATAAGTATATTTATCTGGGTCGCTCCCAGTGGACGTGGAGCTCAAGCTGGATTACACGCGCAAATCCGCCGCTTTTCATGTCTTCGCTGCCGACATTACGGAGTATTGAGCCATAACAAGATATTTCATTGTGCCTGGTCCAAACTTCAGAACAACAGGCTGCACCATATTATGTGATCTCACCAATAGTTGGGCGTAAAGATTGAAAGAATCGGTGCCCCTTTCCAAGGGAGAGGTACTATGGACCAACGGTGCTGTTCTGAGTTGATGGGGCTGGCTCCACTGCGGCTCGGCGTCGTTGTTCCCTCCAACTTGTTTGGCCTCCAATGCTAGCTGCCATCCTCGTCCTGGCTGACTTGTTCAACCAGTCTCCTGAGCAGCCGGGGAAAGTTTCTTACATTGAATTGCACTAGTTACAAAGACTATGACTGCACTGGGAGCCGCAATTTGACCACTATCAACGGGATTTCCTCTGACCCGCACCCACCTGCAACCACCAGGACCGGTCCTCCTTACTCTGCACAAGCTACCATGGCCGATTCCTCGGCCAACACCCCAGAGGTGAAGGATACTGAGCATACTTCGGAACGATTCTATACGAAACGGCCTCAACCTCTACCGATATCCCAGACTCCGAAACTGTCCTCCCCCTTTCCGTCGCCCACCGGAAGCAAGCACGCTACCGGAGAGCAGGCGAGCAATGGCGGACATATACGCGATGAAGAAAATTCGTATAACAGTAAGGGAAAATTTCGTGTCGGGGTAATCAACGGGACGTCCGAGTCATGGGATCCAGAGAACCACGCTACGTTAAGCGTTCGACGACCGAATGAGTCGGTAGAGAGCACCAATAGACAAGGTCTTAATCAGCAGAAAACACCAAATTCAGTCCCGGCCTCCATTGCATCACCTCCTCGTGCAAGCGTGCAATTTTCCCGACAGGGCTCTGAAATAGAACATCCTGTCGAGGCTTCACAGTCCCGCCCCCCCTCCGTCGCAGGCGACGATAACGATCCAGTGAGAAGGCAGTCCCTCTTCACAAAGTTGAAAGCACTTGCGGCTGCTCCGCCCTTTTCATCCCACACTCGCTCAGTCAGTAATGCAACAATTCCAGACGCCAGGTTTGCCAGCAATGATCCAACCACCCCGGCCTCCGAGAGAGGAGAATTTCGGTTCCCGAACACACTTGAAGAGGAAGGAAGTGATATAGATGCGGATGCAGAGGAGAGTGCGGGTGAACAGCGCCATCGTGAGCCCCGGAAGAAACGAAGATTCCGCCGAGGACAAGAAAATAATTCCGCCCCGCAAACGGAGCCGAATACACCAAAAACGAGCCGCCCGTCATTCCATTTGCATGGCTCGTTTGCTCCGTTTGACAATTACAGGCCTAGTTTTCTCCAGCGGAGAGAAAGCGCGAATGATATACACCAACAGCGCGAGGGCGTCTCGGAAGACGAAGGCCGTGATCGCCTAAGCAGGGATGCTGCGTGGAGACGGCGGAGCGCCTGGCTCATAAATTCACGTGGTTTAACTTACGGTGGTCGACAGTCAGATAACCAAGGCAACCAAGAAGACAAACGGCCCAGCAATCTCCGCCGCATAACCGGTATAGGGGGACCCTCGGAGAGCGGGGAAGGGCTGCCCGCGCCCTGGAGGCGTCACCGGGCTGATCGTGGCTCTAGTCTGAGCGCTCAAAAATGGAAACAAATTAAGGCTGGGTTGAAACTCATCGGACAGCGACGCAAGCCCGACAGCACCGTTGACCATGCCAAATCCGCGGAACTGCTAGCAGAACTGGCGTCCGGTATTCCAGCCGCCTTACTTCTAGCCAGCATGTTTCAACGTGACGAGCATGGAAGCAAGCGGATCCCTATCCTTCTTGAGCAACTTAAGGTTCGAGTTACGGATAGCAAAATTGACTCCCACTCCGGAGATCGTCATCTCGTCTTTCGCATCGAGCTAGAATATGGAAGTGGCATGACCCGGATGAAATGGATTATACATAGAACGTTACGTGACTTCGCAAATCTCCATCTGAAATACAAACTTCATTTTGGAACCCAGAAGTACATCCAATTGCGGACGCCTGAAAGCGGTCAAAATCTTCCACGCTTCCCAAGGAGTGCGTTTCCATATCTGAGAGGTGTTCGTGGATTGGAGAGCGAGGGAGAAGACGAGGAGGATGAGGCTGGGTATGAAACAGCAGCTGATGCGACTAGCGGCAATGAAAGGGCTGGGAGAAGGCAGTTACCAACACATGGGCGGCGGCGGTCTTCTGTCGGTATCACTCGAAGATTGTCCAGTTTGACGGGCGCCGAGGGTGAGACCGGTGCAGGGACTGCTGGGGAGGGCGGGCCGCCTACTAAGAGGGATACTTACCCGGAGAGGCAGCGGAAGAAGCTGGAAGCGTACCTCCAGAAACTGATTCGATTCTTGATCTTCAAGCCTGATAGTAACCGTTTGTGCAAGTTCCTGGAACTCTCTGCGCTAGGCGTCCGTCTTGCAGCTGAGGGCAGCTATCACGGAAAAGAAGGCTACTTGATGATTCAATCTTCAAAAGGACTTGACTTCCGAAGAGCCTTTAATCCCGGGATGATGAAACGGCGACATTCACCCAAATGGTTCCTTGTCAGACACAGCTATGTTGTCTGCGTCGACTCGCCCGAAGAGATGAATATTTACGATGTATTCTTGGTTGATCCATTCTTCAAACTTCAAACTCAAAAGGTCAGCCTACGGCATCAGAAAGCAAAGGAACTCGCGAAGTCTGCGACAGAATCAGCGCGGCATCCACAGCACCACACACTAAGACTCGAGAATTCTGAGCGGAAACTTAGACTGCTGGCTAGGAATGAGCGTCAACTTCACCAATTCGAAGATTCTATCCGATTTATGGTTAGCAATACCCCGTGGGCAAAACCAAACCGTTTCGACAGCTTCGCTCCAGTTCGCCAGCACTGTTTCGCTCAGTGGTTAGTGGATGGACGTGATTATATGTGGGTTGTATCCAGAGCGATTAACCAGGCCAAGGATGTGATCTATATACATGATTGGTGGCTGAGTCCTGAGTTGTATATGCGGCGACCAGCCGCGATCAGCCAGAAATGGCGGCTTGATCGTCTTCTTCAGCGCAAGGCCCGTGAGGGTGTGAAGGTTTTCGTCATCATGTACCGCAACATCAACTCAGCCATTCCAATAGACTCGGAATATTCCAAGTTTTCTCTGCTTGACTTGCACCCAAATATATTCGTTCAACGATCTCCTAACCAATTTCGACAAAATACATTCTTCTGGGCACACCATGAGAAACTTTGCATCATTGACCATACATTGGCTTTCGTTGGTGGGATTGATTTGTGTTTCGGACGGTGGGACACACCACAGCATCTTCTGACTGACGACAAACCAACCGGATTCGAAACTCCCGGCGGCCCAAAAGATACAGATAACTGCCAGCTCTGGCCAGGAAAGGACTACTCCAACCCGCGAATTCAAGACTTTTACGACTTGGATAAGCCGTACGAGGAAATGTACGACCGCAACGTTGTCCCTAGGATGCCTTGGCATGATATCTCCATGCAGGTAGTTGGCCAACCAGCTAGAGATCTTACTCGTCATTTTGTCCAGCGCTGGAATTATATCCTGCGACAACGGAAGCCGACACGTCCGACGCCTTTCCTACTACCACCGCCGGATTTTGAGCCTGCGGACTTAGAAGCTCTCGGCCTTGACGGAACATGTGAGGTCCAGATATTGCGCTCGAGTAGTGTATGGTCTACTGGCACGCCAGAGGTCACTGAACACAGTATTATGAACGCATATGTAAAGCTGATCGAAGAGTCTGAACACTTTGTTTACATTGAGAACCAGTTTTTTATCAGCACTTGCGAGATCGATGGCCGGAAAATTGAGAACTTGATTGGCGACGCATTAGTGGAACGGATAACCAGAGCAGCAAAGAACAAGGAGGCGTGGCGTGCTGTCATTATTATTCCGCTAATACCAGGGTTTCAGAACACCGTCGATAGCGAAGGTGGAACGAGTGTTCGTCTAATCATGATGTGCCAATACCGCAGTATCTGCCGCGGTGAGACGTCAATATTTGGGCGATTGCGGGCCCTGGGTATTGAGCCCGAGGATTACATTCAGTTTTTCAGTCTTCGGTCCTGGGGTAAGATCGGTCCTCAGAAACAGCTTGTTACTGAGCAACTCTACATTCACGCGAAATGTATGATTGTGGACGACCGGGCAGCAATAATTGGATCCGCCAATATCAATGAGAGATCTATGCTAGGGTCGCGAGACTCAGAGGTTGCATCAGTAGTGCGCGACACGGATATGATTTGGTCTACCATGAATGGACGGCCTTACCTTGTTGGACGATTCCCACACACGCTTCGTATGCGTCTCATGAGGGAGCACATTGGAATTGATGTCGACGAATTAATGGAGCACTCTTTGGCTACAGAGGAAGAACTGCGAAAGATTCAGATTGATGAAGAGGAAGCCAAGCTGCCTCGAACGGCTCATCTCGACTCTGAATCCTTGATGCTAGAGAAACAAGACGAAAGGGAGATGATTGAGCGTCGTCATCGTATTCAGGATGAGTTCCTATCACGGTCCGAAGATCTACACAGTTTCAATCACGACGTCGATTGGGAACAGGGCAACAATCCAAACCTCAAATCGAATAGAAGAATCACTGCTGATGCAAGAGTAACCTCCAACCAGGAACATAAAAAGGATGTGGACGGATTCGGCGCCGACAATTTCCAAGTTGCTGAGCAGCATGGGCTAGGTAATTCTCGTGATTCGGAGATTCTTGATAACAGACATGAAGTGCTCGTTTCCCCTGTTGCTAGCGAGGGCAAGGGCACAGTTCTTCAGCCGAAAGCTGCCTCAAGGAAGAACTCGCAGCCGAATACTGGCTTGGATAGTCAAGAGCCCAAGACTACATCTTCTGCTCTAACCTCTGAAGATAGAGAAACCTCCCAGCTTGTGGAAGGAATGCCCATAGCCCATAACCCATCCCTAGCCCTCTCACAAGATGGCAGCTTACCCTCAGCTATGACTAGAGACAAGCTAGACGCGCCCAAGCTCGCGATTCCTGGTGGGCAGGAGTTGAAACACATTTTCGTTGACAAAGATTGCATGAGGGATCCTATCGTGGATGTGTTTTACTTGGACACTTGGCTTGCTGTGGCCGAAAAGAATACCAAGATTTTCCGGAATGTCTTTCGCTGCATGCCTGACAGCGAAGTCCGATCCTGGAAAGAGTACAAAGAGTATACTGCTTACGCAGAGCGGTTTTCCGAGATGCAGAGCCATCACACCACGAAGGCGTTTAACCCTCATCAACGACAGACAGGTCCTCCCGGCGCAGGCACCACTTGGACCACGCAGCTCAAACCCAACATCTCACTGCCTCTACACCGTCCAGGAAGTCATTGTAGCGAACGGAAAAATCAGACCCCAACAGACGAGAAGTTCGAACGACCAACTTCAAATGGGCGACCACAGTCTGGGCAGGCTAACCAGGAAATAACCCAAGAACTCAGTTTGCCGGTGAACGAGAAGTCTTCTCTGAAACCGACAGACATACCTGGAACTGGTTTTGAGCGCCATTCGCGATATGAGGATGCCGTCTCTTCTGGGGATGACCTCGATAAACAGCGTTCAGAAGCACCTCAAGTCGACTACTCTGAAGCCTTGAACCGGAATGCGACTAACCGCTCACGGGCCCGCAGACGCAGAGCCACAACATTGGGCTCAAAACGTGATTTTACAACTGACGAGGTTATGGACAAGCAGACGGCTGAGGATCTCCTCAACCAGGTCCAAGGGCACCTCATCCTCTGGCCTTATGATTGGTACGTGATCTATCATCATGGTTTTTTTTTAGAGTATATTAACGGAGATCATAGGCTTGAGAAAGAAGAACAGGGTGGAAACTGGCTTTACACCCTTGACCAAATTTCTCCTCTGGAAATATAGTATGTTGCTGCAAACACTCATTCTCGCGTTCTTATACTAACGATCTGCCAGCAACTAATATACCACCCATCCCTAATTCTCATTCCTTGCCTGTAAATCTTACTATTATTATTATCTATCTTCTTTCGACTCTAAGTGCTGCGATTCCATATGTCTTCGGTTTTGGCATTGATTCAACCCACCTGAATCATTGGTGTGATTCTATTTCTCTCCCTTCATCACTTCGGCCTTTCTCATGGCTTCTCTCTTCTGTCTACTGTATTGTTTGTTTGACTGTTTCACATACGCAGGCGTGACTGTGATTGGTGTGAGTATATTTTGTAACCATCATCTCGAGCGGGCGTTTTCATCTTGCTCTTTTTCTTTATACATACACATCAACACTTCCGGCGAGCCTTTTCTAAAGCGCGGCAGCCCTGATTGGAAATCAGAATAGAGGGTAATAAATCTGAAATTCAGTCACAGCCCATCAAGCAAGGGACTTGATACAGGTTGATTTCTAAATGCTAGAGAATATAGGTAGGTTCATAATATTGAGAACTTAGGACGAACTTGTATCGAACAAAGACAAAGTTAACGGTGAAATTATGAATCTGTAACGATTCATAGTTTATTCAGTTGCAATTGGAGTTGTGCACCGCAGAAAAGACTTTGAAAATTTTAACGGTTTTTGTCTATGTATTGGCACTGCTGCCAAGTATAGCTGCTCTCCGATCTTCAAAGTCATCAAAGTTTGCACGCAAAACAGGATTGAGAATGCTGTTGAACGGCCGAACTTGCCGAGGTACCCAGGAGTCAAGAGCAAATTTGAGACGCAAATAGGCCTCCAGAAAAACGGGCTGTAATTCTATCGTTCTTGAGCAGGTCCCAGGGGCATGTCTCATGTAATTTGCCGGGTCTTGTATTAAGAGCTTTAAGCCAACGTGTTCGTTGCCCCATTTCATGGCGTTTGCCTTCGTTCTGATGAGCGAGCTTTGACCGCGGAGAAAAGCAGGTATATCGCCAGGATCGTACAATGTGCATGCGTTTGCCACGGACTCCGCAGTGAAGAAGCCCGGAGGATCGACGGCTACGCCAGTTGTGGTGAGGTCTACCTGCATGCCGAAAGTGTATAGGAACGCAAGCAAAGACTCGCCACGAAGGGCATCTCGTCGAAAGCGGCCGTGATTCATTTTGAGGAAGGCGGCAATGAGTAATTGTAGTTCAATGTTGTCCATAGAATTCTGAGTGCTGGCGAAAAGTCCTCTGACTTCGAGAATCAATCGTATGACCATATATAGAGAGCTGAGAATCGGGTACTCTGCATGGAAGTCTTGAAGATATTCGAGGGTCGCGGGTTTATCCGCGGCGCAGATAATCCGAAGCAAGAGACCAGTGGGTTTATGAAGTACCATAAGCTTTCTCTGCCGTTTATTGAGTAATAGTTCATAGGTAGAAGATTGTCTAAGGGCACGTCGGGCGAGTTCCAGAAACTCCTTCTGCCTGCGTTTCTTGTTTACGTAACCCTCATATGGCTTTCTGCTACTTTCAGTTGACTTGTCCTGATCCACGAATGAAACTATCAAGTCAAGAGTTGAATGGCTCATTGCGAAACCCGTGCGAGTGATGTGGAATGATTGGACAAGATTTGCATCGCTTGAAAGGAGACCGGTGACATCGGACGCAATCCGATCTGCCACTTCTCTCTCCTGGGCACTTGGAGTCAAGTATCTTTCAAGAGCCTCAACTTCTGCGCTAAGCTGCGCGAGACCGTCTGAGAAAGGCGCGGGAGGGTTTAGTCCTTCAAGCCATGGGTGTTGTCTTGGTTTATCTGCAGTGGCTTTCCAGTCAACTGGCGGAGATATGGTCTGAACTAACGGCCTAGGCCTTGGGTTGTCTTTCCGAGTCCTCCGTTTGGTAATGGGCCAGGAACCCTGAAGGGCGGTACCTGGTTGTTCATCCGCCCTCCATGTCTGGCCTTGTATTTCAGACTGGGACGACTCAGAGTCGACGAATTTCTCCGGAGAATAGTAAGGGTTATCAGGCTGATCCGAATCAGACTGGACGTAGACTTTGCGAATCAGACGGCTACGGTTCAACGCTCTGTGTTCCTCAAGAGTCTTTTGAAGGCTGTTTTCATAGATGGACGGAGCATCGGCAAGCCCGGGAATATGGTGGAAGCTTCGATGGCGTACAAGAGGAAAGGAGGCTGATAAGCAACGGACTATGCGAAGGCGCATTGCTCCGCAACATCAGGGATAAGCTGGGTGGAATCAGCGATACATTGCCAACATTGTCTGTTGATGAGGGAAATGAAAGAGTTGCTGAAAGGAAGAAAGGATTAATATCACGTGCTTGGTAATTAATGCCTGAGGCACTAGTGTATAAGCTTCTCTGCATGTGACGAGCATTTTCACATGATTCTTGCAACCCTAAAAAGCCAGGTGACATGTATTCCGATTATGATAGATTACAGTGAAAATGTCTGAATCTACTCAAAAGTACTGTTCATTCATTCTGTTCAATGAGGTGGATTCATTTAGACAAAAGCGAATGTTGACAAGTAGCAGCTTGGCCCATGGTCGCGAACCGCTGTGTCCAGGGCAGACGGGGATGAATGACGTCGCCCTTCTCCACGCCCGAGTCCAGCCTGGATTCTGGATGCTTCCTCCCCAAAGCCACGCCCAGACATCACGAATAACGCCGTCATCTATTATTAACTTGCACATTACCTTG
Source organism: Aspergillus spinulosporus (assembly GCA_003574815.1). Classification (NCBI taxonomy): domain Eukaryota; kingdom Fungi; phylum Ascomycota; class Eurotiomycetes; order Eurotiales; family Aspergillaceae; genus Aspergillus; species Aspergillus spinulosporus. Next base: position 2,388,370 of record QPHH01000001.1, on the reverse strand, counting down.
ATTGCAAGCGGAAGGTTTCTTTGCATGATGTATTTCAATTTCATTTAGTCCTCGGTGCTGCGCTACTTTCCTGACTGTTCCGACTTCGACTTTCCTTACGTCGATCACCCGCTTGACCCTCAACCCTCCTGGTCGACTCCTACTTTGCTCGAAGCCCGCGAGAAAAGTGGATTTAGCTTTCTGGCTATTGCAAGCATAACATCATCCCTGCTCGTGGTGAATTACTGTGAACTTCTCCCAAGACTTTCAACCGTTTCGTCTAACCGGTCTTCCTCACCGCCCCGTTGCCCCTCCGATAACCATCGTACCCTCGCCCCCCAAAGGATCAACCTCGCAGGACTCTGCTTTCCTTATCACATTGACCTTTTTTCTGCACGCTGCATGGCCTAGCCCGCCGTCATTCTCAGCTGTTCCACTACCTCAGCTTTCCTTGGTCCGGGAGTCGTCCTGCTCGGTGTGTACTCTTTCAGAATACGAAGCTGTATAATGAACGCTAATACTTGTTACAATTCTAAGGATATAAGCCATTACTTTTAACCTTCTTCCTCTCGAGCCCGGTTCCAAGCACTCTTTAGCTCGTTCGCCGACTATGTCTCTACAGCAAGGCACCTCTCAGCCTGATGGGAGGCCAGGAGAGGTCCGATTTGATTCATTCACAGACACTTCCGCTCAAAATGTCTCATCGGACTCTAACATTGCCTCCAAAACCACGTTTTCTCCACCAGAAGCAGCTAAATGTACTCAATCAGGGAGCGACTTGCTGCATAGCCTGGGCTTAAAGGAGGTTCTCACAATGCGAGCACCCGATTTTCAGAAGCAGTATCAGGGCTTGAACCTCTCTGGTCGGATTATCAGTGCTGCTTTCTGTATCCCACACAAGTTATACTTCCGGGCTGGCCATGACTGGGTATGAATTTCCGCATCATTAAGGATAAAGAATCTAGCTCTAACCTACGCCGTAGGAGTTGAAACCTCGGCCTGGATCTTCTGCTTTGTTCGATTCATTCGCATATTTAGCCTCCGACAAATCGGGCTGGAGTCATACACTTATCGGTTGGACCGGTGAAGTGGAACCCCTCAATGAGGGGAGCAATACTTTGCAGGCACTTCACTCCAACACGAATACAAAGTTGCCTGCAGCGCTTGACAACACTTCGCGATCTCTTAATAAAGGATCAACACCCGTGGTGCCCGATATAAGTTTGCTGCAATCAAATAATCCTGTCGCGGAAACATCGACTGTGGGACCTGATGATCGGAAGAGATTGGAGGATCAATTGAGTTCAAGTCGCCATGGCAAGGTTGTTCCGGTATGGCTGTCAGATGAATCCGATGTGCCCGAAGACACAATTTTTCTTGGAGATCAAAGCAGATGGAGGCGCTATGCGGAGAAAGAGCTCTATGCTCTTCTGCACTACAAACAAAATGGACCCACAGACGGCAGGTTCGAGCGCGATTCTTGGACGGACTACGCGAGAATGAACCAGCTCTTTGCAGAGCGTATAATCCAGGAATACAAGGAGGGGGATATTGTTTGGATTCATGATTACCACTTATTTTTGCTCCCAAGCATTTTGCGGCAGCATATCCCGAATATCTACATTGGCTTCTATCTGCACTCGCCGTTCCCTAGCAGCGAGTACATGCGGTGCCTAGCCAAACGGAAGGAGATTCTCACAGGCGTGCTTGGTGCGAACATGATTGGCTTCCAAACGTTCTCCTACTCGCGTCATTTCTCGTCCTGCTGTACTCGCGTACTAGGATTTGAGTCTGACTCGGCTGGCGTCGATGCATATGGTGCTCATGTGGCTGTGGATGTGTTTCCTATCGGTATCGATGCTGAAGCAATACAGAAGATTGCCTTTGAAAACGCAGAAACTGAGAAGGCTGTAGAAGGGTTGCGACAGTTATACGCTGGAAAGAAAATCATTGTCGGCCGTGATCGTCTAGACAGTGCTCGCGGGGTTGCCCAGAAGCTCCAAGCTTTCGAGACATTTCTCGAACGATTTCCTGAGTGGCGCGACAAGGTCGTACTCATCCAGGTCACCAGCCCGACAAGCGTCGAGGAGGAGAAAGAAGAGCAGAAGATTGCCAGCTGCATCTCCAATTTGGTCAGTACAATCAACGGCCGTTTCGGTTCGCTGAGTTTCTCTCCTGTCAAATATTATCCTCAATATCTCTCGCCGCACGAGTACTTCGCGTTGTTGCGGGCTGCCGATGTCGGCCTAATTACAACAGTTCGCGACGGTATGAATACGACGAGCTTGGAGTACATAATTTGCCAGCAAGACAACCATAGTCCGCTCATTCTCTCCGAATTCTCCGGAACGGCTGGCGCATTGTCAAGCGCGATCCACATCAATCCATGGGACACTATCGGCGTCTCAGAAGCAATCAACAGAGCCCTAACAGAACCTGTCGCAGACAAAAAAGAGCAGCACCTAAAACTCTACAAGCATGTCACGACCAATACGGTCTCAGCATGGTCTAACCAGTTCATCTCGCGCCTGCTCGCAAATATCTCCTCTTTTGACCAGTCTACGGCGACCCCGGCCCTAGACAGAACTAAACTCTTGAAGCAGTATCGCAAATCCCGAAAGAGGCTCTTCATGTTTGACTACGACGGCACCCTTACACCGATCGTGAAGGACCCTCAATCCGCTATTCCGTCAGATCGTGTTTTGCGGACTCTTAAGACTTTGGCTGCGGATCCTCGGAATGCGGTCTGGATCATTAGTGGCCGCGACCAGGCCTTCTTGGACGAGTGGATGGGCCACATCCCTGAGCTTGGACTGAGCGCAGAGCATGGTTGTTTCATTCGAATGCCGCGGTCAGACAATTGGCAAAATCTGGCGGAAACAACCGATATGGGCTGGCAGAAGGAAGTTATGGAGATATATCAACACTTTACTGAGCGCACGCAAGGGTCTTTCATCGAGAGGAAGAAGGTCGCTCTAACGTGGCACTACCGACGGGCCGATCCGGAATATGGTGCATTCCAGGCGCGAGAATGCCGGAAGCAGCTGGAAGAGCATGTGTCCAAAACTTGGGACGTGGAAGTCATGGCTGGCAAAGCCAATCTCGAGGTTCGGCCAAGATTCGTTAACAAAGGCTTTATTGCGACGCGGCTTGTGCAGGCGTACGAGGACGGGAAAGTTCCAGAATTTATCTTCTGCTCCGGAGACGATTTTACAGATGAAGGTATGCTCTTTCCCTTTCTTGCTACTCCCGAGTTTCTCCATGAGTTGCTGCTAATGCGTGTTAGATATGTTCCGTGCCTTGAAGAAGTTCGACTTGCCGGGCGATCATGTGTACACAGTCACTGTTGGTGCAAGTTCGAAGCAGACAGAGGCGAGCTGGCATCTCCTGGAACCCAGTGATGTTATCGAAACAATCACGATGCTCAATAACAGTGCTTCGGGGCAGGATTATTAGGCCACCCATGACAGTATAGAAGTTGATAAAAGGCGGCTTACCTCCAGCTATATTATATACAACGGTGTTATAGAATTGTCAGTATATTTTAGACAGCATAGACCGGTTCTAATTTGCCTACATGTTCTTCATCCTTTTTTCCACACATTATCGGATGCAATCTCCCCACGTGTTAGAGGTGGCCTCTCATTCAAGTCTCATTTAGGAAGTTGATTTTGGATCCTCAGGATCAAGTGGAAACTGCTTTGTCAGCTTCTATGACCCAAAGGTCCATTCTATATCAGAACGGGTCTTTTAAATAGCATGCCTTGTTTTTGGAAGGCGCAACACAGCGCGACGCACCTGGGCAATGATACGCTTGGTCAGTTTAGCCCAACCATCGCTGCGACTCTGAGAGCATCTAATTTGCGGATTTTCCAGTCTAGCAGTGCCGATGAACCGATTTGTCCCTACGAATCCTTCCTTGTTCTCCAAGTACTATCCGCGCCTCGGCTTTCTGTGCGAGTATGCCTCTCTTGGACTCCACTGTCCAGTCTCCACGCAGGCTTTGCGCCCTTTGCTTGCCCAGTTTCATCAAGTCCTTGCCCCCGCACTCTCCGCTGCCCCCGATTTATTTACAAAGAAAAAAAAAAAAGTCTCTGGCGAGATCCACCTGTTGCTGCCTTACCCCCAGGCTTTAAAATGACAAACCTAGAGAATCGGGGACTCTTTTGAGTCATACTTTGACTCGACCCTACCTGACTTCCTCGCACCAGGACTCTGATAGTCTGAAACCTCTACGCCAATAGCCCTGGTTCAAGCCATATACCCCGTACGTGCAATCACCCGTTCGTTGCTCACCGTGCGCTGTTGCCCGTGTGATTTGTTCCGTTGCAATAAACTCATCCACTCATCAATTACCAACCAGAGTACTCTGGCGCATTTCTTGAGGATCTGTCCTGTATTGTTGAATCGACGCCACATGCTGTCCAGTGTTCGCTTCATTCCTATATCATAGAACGTTCTTGAAGGTTCCAATTCTTATACCAGTGGGCGATGGCTGCGGACAAGCCTCATGCTTGTCAAACGAGCTACCCATCTATGAACGAGAAACCTCATACTGCCGGACTCGTAGGCGAGAGCTCCAGCGAGGATGTGAGTTCCGTGAGAGATTCACCGGGCGACGAGGAGTCAGGGGTGGGACACGGTCAGGGCAAGGACCTTACGAAGACTGCTACGAACGTAAGCCATGTCGGCGCATTCGCAGTCAGGGCTCTTTCGATTGTCCGCACCAGAGAGTCCGGACGAGACCTTGGTCCTCCTCCGGACGGTGGTTTTCTTGCCTGGTCCCAGGTTGCATTGGCCCATTTTGTCATTTTCAACACCTGGGGCTATATAAACTCATTTGGCGTGTTCCAGACGTACTACACTGAGACTCTAGGGCAATCACCATCCGCCATCTCATGGGTTGGGAGCATTCAAATTTTCCTGCTTTTCTTCATTGGCACGTTCTCAGGCCGTGCGACGGACGCGGGCTATTTCAAGCTCACCCTGACGATAGGGGCAGTTCTGGAACTGTTTTGCATCTTCATGACTTCCCTCTGCACCGAGTACTGGCAGCTTTTCCTCGCGCAGGGAGTGGGACAGGGCATCGGCTGTGGTCTGATGTTTTGTCCCACAATCGCTCTGACACCCACATACTTCAGCAAGAACCGGTCTATCGCCATCGGAATCGTTGCTTCTGGGTCTGCAACAGGAGGTCTTGTTTTTCCAGCTGTTGTCATGCGTCTGCTCCCGCGGGTTGGATATGGTTGGACGATGCGAGCCCTGGGGTTCATATCTCTAGCAACCCTAACACCCTGCCTAGTCTTCCTGAAACAGCGGCTACCACCGCGTAAGAGTGGCCCGCTTGTGGAATGGGCCGCATTCAAAGAAACATCCTACTCGTTCTTCGCCATCGGCATGTTTCTCAATTTCTGGGGGTTATATATTGGGTTTTTTTATATTGGAAGCTTTACCCGGGAAGTCATAGGCGCGTCTACGACGACTTCAATCAACGTTCTCCTTCTGATGAACGGCATCGGTCTTCTGGGCCGTCTCGGCCCGAATCTTATGGCGGACCGGTATACCGGACCGTTGAACATGCTGATCCCGTTCAGCTTCGCGACCGGTCTAGTCGCCTTTTGCTGGGCGGGCGTGCGTAATCTTGGTGGAGTGTATGGCTTTGCTGCATTTTATGGTTTGGCCGCCGCGGGAATCCAGTCGCTCTTTCCGGCGACATTAAGCACACTTACAACAGATCTCAAGAAGATGGGAGCACGTATGGGCATGGTTATGTCGGTCGTTGGGGTTGCGGCGCTGATTGGGTCTCCAATCGCAGGGGCGCTGGTTCAACGAGGAAACGGCGATTACTTGTACGCCCAGATGTTCATGGGCAGTGTCATTATCGCTGGAACTCTCAACCTGATCGCAGCCCGAGCGGCTAGAATTGGGTTTGTCTGGCAACGAGCATAGAGCAGAGATTGAGCACTGTATAGAGTACATATATGGATAGTGCCGTGTTCAGGAAATAATATTCATGGCTCATTTGTTGGGCAAGCTCTCTTATGAGAACAAAGTGGATAAATAAAGGATTCCCCGCCTCGAACTCGGAGGGGCTTGACATTTGACACCGCCAAAACTGGCGTCTGATTTACATTACCCAGCTCTAGATATCATTCAAATAGTTCCCTTTTGTGGCCAAAAAAATTCTCGGTAAGGTAAGCCAGTTTTTTTTTTTTTCTTTCTTTTTTTTTTTTTTTTTTTTTTTTTTTTTTTTCTTGTTCAGGCTAAATAGTAGACAAGAACAGGAGGCAAGTCCCCAGTGTGACTCCTCCAACACTGCAGCTCAAAGACGAGAGTGGCAAATGGGCACATGTCCCTGTCAACTCGGCATCTTCACCGTACAATCTAAGAGCTAACTTCACACAGTTGCAGAACAACTGAGTGTATAGCTACTGCTCCTCTTGGATTGAGGTTAAACGCAAGCCGTTCTACCAACCCGCGTCACCTGCCCACCCACGACGACGAAACGTGAAAGTTACAACATGGCACCCCGCGGCCGTGGAGGAAAGTTCTCTAAACCAAGTCGAGGAGGTACTATGCCTACCCATCTATTCATTACCTGCAGCAGGAAAAGAAATAGGATGAAAGAGACAGCTAACAAGTCCGCGCTAGGTGGAAAACACTTCAGCCGCGACATCCAAACAGTCGACAAAGATGGCAACCCTGTTAGTATGTGGCGGGTATGTTTCTAACCTTCTTCATTTATGCCAATCTCGACAAAGCACCAAACCGATGGGCTCACAAATCACAGGATCCCGCTGATGACCCTGAGACATCGGAGGAAGAAGCTTCAACTGAAGTCTCAGGCGGCGAGTCTGAGAACGAAGCCGGCCCGAGTACGATAACACCAAGCTTTCCTCGAGACACTTTACCTGAGAACCGACCGGAACTAAGCCGCGAAGAGCGTCGTGCTCTCGCAAAAGCGAAAAAAGCCGCTGCCGCCAGGCGCAAGGCGCAAGGGCCTGCACAGCCTGGCGACCTTCCGCCGAGCGATTCCGAGTCCGAAATCGAAGCACCCCTGACGAACGGCAACAGAAGCAGAGGCAAAGCCAGCGCCCCCGCCGCAGACTCAGAAGAATCGGACCCCGACCTTCCTTCCAACCCGAACTACACATCTAAATCGAAGAAGACTGAAGAGGATGAGGGAGGGGAAGCGCAGCTCTCGCGCCGGGAACGTGAGGCCATTGAGGCGCAGCAAGCGCGGGAGCGGTATATGAAGCTGCATGCGGAGGGTAAGACGGAAGAGGCGCGGGCGGATCTGGCGCGGTTGGCGATCGTGAGGGAGAGGCGGGAGCAGGAGCGGCTGCGCAAGGAAGCGGAGAAGGAGGAGAAGGCAGAGATCGCAAGGCGGAAAGCCGAGGAAAGGGAAAAGAAGCTGGCCAAGGTGGGGAAGAAGAAGGGAGGGAAGAAATAAAGAGCTGAAGCTACCAGCACTAACTCTATGCCATTTATTCACTGGCCTAGCATCTATGAGTATACCATGCCTGCTATGTGACAGAGCATTAGAGTACATCTCTCTTGACATTTATTGCGAAGAGTGCGGAACTCTGTTGCTTCCAATCGCGAAGATGCCGCGTAAGACCTCAAAACAAGACGGATATCCGAACACAAACAGTACTAACCATGCACCTGCTGAAACCTGTAACCTGCTGGAGTGAAGTAACAAACGACGCAATGTGAAAAATATGGACAACCTGAACCGTTCAATGCAACTAACGCCCCATAATTGCACACGAAACGAAACCATGTATATGCATTAAAACACCAATGTGATGTCATCTCGATTATACACCCCAGAACAGCCCCTTCACGCTGTGTCCCTGCATGACCACGCCCCAACCCGCAATAAGGCTTACAAGCCACAGGATCACGAACAACAAGATCGGAAGCAGAAGAAGCTCCGTGTTATGCAAGAAGGGAAGCGCGTTGTACCCGAGGAAAGTTATGTACGTGTAATACGTGAATGCGGAGAGATAAAGTGTGTTGCCGAGAAATGTAGTGAGGAAATCACTCGGGCTGCGGGTGAGGAGCGGGAGGAGGAGAAATTGTACGACGTAGAGGTGAAGGTAAAGAGGGAAGAAAGCGCGATTAGAGACCTGATAAGATCCGTGTATGTTAGCCATCTGCCTGATATTTCCGCATCACGCGCTTTGAACGAAGGCATACATCGAAACAATACCCAAACTCTAATTGATCCTTCTCACCGGGTTGCGTAAAAAGACCCTGCGCTGCGCCGCGCCGTCGTCCGCGGATACGCAGGCCTGTTATTGACGCCGCGGCGCCGTTAGGGCCAAAAAGACGGCCGATGGCGAAGTATCCTATTGTTGAGACAAGAAGTGACGATCCTATGAAGTGCACAACGACAAATCGAAAGAAAAGGCGCATGATGGACCCGAATGAAGGGGCGTATGCGAGACCCCAGGCGAGGGCTGTGAGAAGCAGGAAGAAGGAAAGGAGGTAAGCGAACGACGGGTCGGGTCGGTGCCATGTGTTCTTTGTTTCTGAGAAGGAGGTTTAGACAGGAGCAACAAGGAGATCTAAGGCTAGGCAGAGACATACGTTTCTGTTCCACTTTCTGTTAGCTAAGTAATCTGGGGGTGCATCGGCACTGTAAGACGTACATGATAGTATATTGACTTGAAGACCTTTTTCGGCGCGATCATGAGCGACGTCATCTCCCAGATGGCCATTTCAAAGTCCATCTGCGGAAACTTGAACATTCTGCACCGGCTCGAGTTAGCCTGACCTCCTCCGAGGAGGCTCGGGTGAACCGTACCTCTTGAAGAAACGCGGCATCCGTATAGTACTTGATCCGCGGTTCGCGGGTAAGCCACCAAAGTTGGGAGAGTTGCCATGTTGACGGGGTACAGAGATATGCGGGTTCATTTCGTGTCAGATTTCCTAGGATGCGAACATAGAAGAAGCTTTCATATACGGCGTGGTGCAACAATTGGAGGTAAGTAACAATACACAGTGAGTTTGACTGTTGTGTCAGAATATGGGGAGGTTATGTCATCCGCCAGTTGTCGGCCCTTCGGAAAATTGTATTTCCGTTCCACTAAGCATAGACTATGTTAACACCGGTATACTATGCATGCATAAGAAATGCTCTTGTGCCACTGCGGGCCATGACCTTCAGTTGACGGAGCCGTTAAAGAGCTACAGAACGAACAATCATTATCATGGGGGATTATTCTGCCTCCAATGTACTTGACTTGAAGAGACAACCTTTGTGGTGTATTTTCTGCATATTGGCGTCCTATGTCAATTGTCATGTCTCACGTTGCATTTCCTCTCCGGTTCAGGAAATGGTCATGGAGTGTCAGAAATTCAAAATATGGTCTGCCAAGCCACCTTTAGTGGCTCCAAATAATGAAAAAGCGGACTGATGGACTTAAGCAGATGATAGATCATGGTGAAGATGAACCAAATGCAAAGTTGACCATTGACTGCAGACAATGTTGCCAATTTGAACAAGGTGGATTAAGTCGACTCTATTAATGAGAAGGCCGGATAGTCTCGAAAGCTGGATAGAGTTGAGACACGTCAGTAATTCTGGATGATCCTGAAAAGAATTGGATTGTCGTGTCTGCTCAGCTGCCGGTGCGATTAGCGTCCAGCTCAAAATTTAAGTGTATGATATTAACCATTATTGACAAGCGGGCATGGCTTCACGGGCCGCTCGCCTTATGGGTTTCGCGAAGATACTGGATGAAACGGCTAGGAATCTCTAGCTGTAGAAAGCCTGCAAACTCTCGAAAACTGACGCACCAGACGATGCTTCCATCCATCGACTTTGCCCCTGACGCACAGCGTCTAGGCCCGGGACGGTCTAGCCGTGCCAGCTGGTAGAGACGCTAAGTGGAACTATCGCCTTTTGTATCATGGATTGGTTCCTCAGACTCTCGGATAATGGTATTGCTTTTTAAGCCCATCCGGTCCCCCATTCACATTCCTCTCCACTCTCTCCACCATCGCCTCCATCATCGCGGTTGTTCTTTTTCTGTGGTCATATATCCAAGTCCTGTCCTTCGCTCGCTGCGCCCCGACTTCTGGTAGCGTTCCTGGAGAACCGCACTCTCTCCTTCTGCGAGCCGTGGTTATCTACTACTCGGGTCCAGTCCGTGCCTTCTTTAAGGTTGGTTCGTCTCGCTGGTCGTTACTTTTGCTCTTGGGGGTGCTGATCGATTGACTCGCATTAAGTAATACAGAAAAACAAAAATCCATTTCAATTGATTCTACTATTGCCCACGTTCCTCGTCTGTGGCAGCTCTCGAGGATAACATCTTCCCCCTTGCGCATCACACTGCAGAGCACCGTGGCCCTCCCCTTTTTTCTCACCATGCTTAGGTGATACAAAGTCCTAATTGCTCGTTTCGCTTTGACTGGCATATAATTAAGCCCAAATCTTGAATACTACATATATGGTTCCTACGATCCTGTCCTGGCGACGAATTTCGGAGATTACGATTCCTCACCCTCGTTTAATGCCGAAGCCATTGGAAGGGAACACTCGTTAGCCATGAGTCGATCAACGCAATCGGGCGGCCGCAAAGCAACATCTCAGCACCCTGATACAGGCACTATATCCCCTCCCCGAACACCTCCAAGTACTTCCAACTACAAAGTCACGAGAGGTCGTCAGCCACGGCCCTCTGTCCGCGAGACCTTCCTTGATGATTTTAATGATAATGCAAACGATAGCTACGACTCTGGCGATGAGCGAGACCCCCATGATCTGTCGTTGTCTCCTGGGCATGCCGCTCGCACCTCCATCGTCGACAATATGCTGCTCTCTCTAGATCAGTTTTCGTCCGGCAATGCTTTGGATGATTACCGTCTCTTCAGTTCCGCATTCGAGTCCCCTAAGTACTCCCGAGCCTCCCAGGATTCAATCGCACAGCGCCGATACAGGGGCCATACATTTTCATCCTCACTTTCGTCAGATTTGGAGTACGGATATGATGAGGGCGCCAGTCGATACGCGTCACAGCTCGCAAGAGGACGCCGGAGTAATAGCAGCTCAAACTACAATACGGGTGTGAGAAGGATCGAGAGCACGCGGAGTCGCGACGGTTCTGGCTCCCACGTTGACTACAGGACCAGTGCTACTGCACCTTCAACTCGCGCCGGAAGGAAAAGCAGCAAGGGTAGTGCGTCATCCAACTTGGATTTCGGCTCTTCTTTCTCAAGACGCCAGGTGGACCAGACCAGCGAGAGGCGATCAGCGAGCTTTGACATGGGGACAAGAAAACAAATCATAACTTCACAAGGTCTCTCTCTAGACTATGATTCGATGGGATACGACGGCTTGGATGCGGCGCCCACGCCCAGCATTCCAGCAGGTCCGAGGAAACACCACGCAGCGTCGCAAGAATTTAACAAAACTCCAATAGTCCAGTCATCGCGCACACCAGTGGCATCGCGAAGGGACAGCTTTAAATCTTCGCGGATCAACCAATCGCGAAAACCTCGCCCTGAGAACCTTGGCACAGCAGCCATGAGGGCTCCAGATCAAGATTTTGCACTTCTCAACGACGCTGATCTAGAGCCTCCACCAAATATATCAGCTTCGCTAGATCCGCCAGCGCCGAGCCCAACAATTTCATTCAATAAACCAACATTTCCTGTCCCAGAACCGACCCCAAGCAAGGAGCGCCCAGGATTCTTTCGTCGTGTATTCGGATCCTCGAGGGCTCCTGGCAACATGCCTTTTGACGGTCTATCGGATTTCCCGCCTTCTAAGGAAGCAGAGCTGAAGAATATGAATGGAGCTAGCGCCAGCCCAAGAGCGCGGACTCATCTGCAGAAGACTGGCTCGGCCAGCACCCACACACCCCGTGAAGGTGCTCAAGTGGTGAACAAGAAGTCATCATTCTTCCGCCGGCGGAAGAAGTCGGTAACGGAGAATGTCCCGCCCCCAATCACCCTTCCGCAGAACCTTGGGCCCAAGGCCGTGGGTACAATGAAACCAGAACCCAGCCCAGTCAGCAGCCTGAGGAGGGTTATGAATCCATACCTTGCCGATGCTACTCCTAACAATAGCACACCTGCAGTTGACTATTCTACCGAATCTTCAGATTGGAGCACTGCGGCTAATGATCCCGACAACAAGAAACCGGACGATGTGCTGAGGCGCAAGGAGAAGGGCAGCTCTCTGAATGTTCACAACGGTCCTAAGGCCAAATATAGTTTGTACCCTGCGAGCGCTGCTAGTTATGCACATGATACCTCTTTCTTGGGAACTAGCAGCGGTGATGAAGAACCCCCTCTTCAATCAGACAAGCTGGAAGTCACCCCGCCGGTTCCACCTCGCTCCTCTCGCCGGCGAACAAGGGACGGCCCTGAGGCGGAACCGAGTGAGGCGATAACCGTGGAGATGAAACAAGCTGAAACATCAAGAGACAAACTAGCGATATTGGAAAATTTGCGCCCTACTTCGCTATCTCCTGTTGCGGAACGCTCTTCTATGCAATCCGCCAACATCCCCGCTATTGAGATACCGGAGAACGATTCAGCTCCGACTCCAAACGATATGAAAGATAGAGACATTTATGATGCGACCATATGGAATGATGACTCAGATTCGCCCAGCAAATTGCCTTCTCCAGTCATCGACAAGGAGTCTTGCCAATTCTCAGCTTCCGAGACTTCCAATTATCAAACCGCTACAAATACCCCCATTGTTCCGCAAGTATCTGAGCGGAAACACGCTGAAGATAGCGCCGATCCTCCTGCTGATATTTCCTCGGAATCGCCTAGTAGCGAAGAAGAACAACTAGCGCGGAAGCTGTTTGATAGCCAGGACGAGTATGTTGGGAATGAACCAGCTGCTGCTTGGCTTGGGAGTCCGGATCGTGCTAAGATCCGCGAAGCATATATGGCTCTGTTTGACTGGTCTAACATGAACATTCTTACAGCCCTTCGAGGATTATGTCTCAGGCTACTACTAAAAGGAGAAACCCAGCAAGTAGATCGTGTTTTGGATGCCTTCTCTAAAAGATGGTGCCAGTGTAATCCACAGCATGGCTTTAAGGCGGCAGGTGAGTTGAAGCTTTTCACGTTCATGCTACCCAGGATTGACCCAAATTTAGATGTTGTACACACAATATGTTATTCCCTGCTCTTGTTGAATACCGACTTGCACCTTGCAGATATTGAGCAGAAGATGACCAAATCCCAATTTGTTCGCAATACAATGCCCACGATCCAACGGGTGGCTGCTGAAGCTGCCCCAGACGACATTGACAACAAATGTACCACTTCGAATTTGAACTCTGGCCTTGCGTCTTCTCGATCTGCGACATTTCCTACCGAGGAGTCGGAATCTAGCAATGCAATAACGGACAAGACAGATAAGCCCGCCACTACTCCTGCAAAATTGGTGAATCGTTTGTCTCGAACAGATTTAGGCGCGAAAATAGCGAATGACGCGGAGGACGAGGTTGGTCCGCTGGTCAACGTCCCGTTCCATGGGACAACGAAAGCCTGGGAGCAGCAGGTGGAAACAGTCCTCCGAGGTTTCTACTCATCGATCCATAAACAAAGGCTTCCACTTCTTGGAGCCCAACCGGACAGAGACGTGCCTCGCACAGCATCGAGTGCGATGCTTAACCCTAACTGCGGGCCCCATGGCCTTCGCAGAAGCCCCAGTACCGTCAGCAAGAGTGGCTCCGATATCTTCCCGCGTGGTCGTTCCGCAGACTCTCGATTTGGTACCGCACGTTGGTCTTCCAAGCCTCGTTCACGAGCGCGGCTGTACCCTCCTTCTACTCTTGGCTCTAGCAGAACAAGCCTAGATGACCAATCATCTCTGTGGAGTCCGTCTGGATCCAGCACTTGGAGCAAGTACTCATTAGGAAAGCTGACCTCGGCCTCTGTTGACTCATTTGCATCTGGATATCCACATGCAGATTATCAACAATCTATAGGCTTCGCCAATGCTCTTAGTCAGGCAATTATTCGCGAAGATTCCGCGCATTCTATTGCCAGCATTGAGGAACCTGAGCGGACTGGTCAACTTCTCGAGGACGAAACCTTGGAGCTCGCTGGTGCACCATGGGCCAAAGAGGGAAACTTGAAACACAAGCATCATCTAGATTCCGTTGATAAGCGCGCGAAGGACCGCAACTGGAATGATTGCTTCGCTGTTATCCAACAGGGTTGGATGCGCCTTTTCTCATTCAATGCATCAAAAACAGCTAGGCAAAAGTCCAAGCAACGCTCCCCCGGCGGTGTCGTAGTGGGTGGAGGTAATTGGACCGAGAACGCCGAGGAAATCTGGAAGTTCCTCTTGCGTCAATCCATTGCTAGTGCGCTTCCGCCTCCAGGGTACTCAAAGTCCCGTCCACATGTCTGGGCCCTGAGTCTACCGACTGGTGCAGTGCACCTTTTCCAAGCAGGCACGCCGGAAATAGTCCGGGAGTTTGTCTCTAGTGCAAACTACTGGAGCGCCAGATTATCCAAGGAGCCTCTTATCGGTGGTATCAGCAACATTGAATATGGATGGAGCGACGCGATTATCAACAGTGCGTTGGTTAATTCAGAGTCTAGGTCACCACCATCTTCATCTGGGCCAGGACCGAGACCTAGCCTTCAAAGTTCTATCAGAAGCTCTATCGACCAACAGGTTGTCCGGCCCAAGTTGCCCGCGGATAGGGTGCACATTAGTGACTGGACTCCGCCGCAGCAAAGTATGATGGCCGCCAATCTTAGCGAAGCTGATCAGCTGAAATCGCTGCAAACATATGTCAAGAACGTCGAGGACGAGCTGCAACGGCATAACGAACTTCGGCCAGCGATGGTGCTTGCTTTCTCACCACGACATCCGAATGCAGCAAAATCCATGGCCAATTGGGAGCGGAAGTCATCGTACTTACTGCGGGAGATTGTGAAATTCCGTACATACATTGACTCCCTTCAATCGGCAATCGATGCAAAGAACAAAATTCTCGCTGAACGGGTGGATGGAGCCAAACCTACCGAGTCATGAGCCTCTTAAATGTCCTTCTCTCCAATTTCTGCGCTGTCGGGCCTCCCAGCCCTCGCGGAGATCTCTTTGGCACAATCTACTGTATTATATCCTTCGAGAACTCAATTCGTCCCTATATTCACATGACTGGGGTACATATATCTTATGATTTGGGCGTTTATTGATTTCGTCGTCTCTCCTTTGTGCCGCGTTTAGGCTTTGACGAAATTATGTGAATAAGAGGAACGACTGCTTGATAGTGATTTTAGATGAGATAGTTCCTTGATATTGTACTACATAAGTAAATAATGCTTGATTCATGCAGTAGACCGGTCACATTAACAAGCGCGGCAGGTTCCGTGGGTAACAGCCAGGCCGCCAACTTGGCTCGCTCTCAGCGAAGAATCATCATCACAACAAACATCCCTGGCCTCGGTTGTCCCTCCATTTCCATCCATTTTGCTGTTCATGCCACTTTTTTTTAACTGCTTCCCATCAACACAACTATAAGACGACTGCCAGCTGCAGTCTAGCCTGCAAGAAGGGCTAGACTCTTTGCTGCGCGGCTACGTCAAGTGGGTAAGGCGAAGCTGTCTCACGCTCCACGGCCGCCTGTTCATGATTCGGCAGTTAGCGATGCTGAGAGAACAATGTGGAGAAGTCAGAACACCGTGGGATCCCAGGCTAACCGTTTGGAGACTAGATAGGGTATTATTATTGTCTGACGCTTTCTGCTCCGTAACCATGTCGACCTCACCCCAACCCAACGCGCCCGCCAACAACGCGCATCAAGGGCGCCGGCCGTTATTTTTCTTATTCACTGGTACCGAAAACACAGACCCTGACGATTCATTGGACGCGGACGAGGAATTTTGCGACCCATTGGATTCTATGGTGGAGGATACGCGGCGAGAATTACCACAAACAATAATGAATGCGACCGCAGACGGCGGAGATGATCGTCGTCACAACATATCGCAAGCCGCAACTCCCACCATGAATCACGATTATGACGACGAAGGAGATACGGTCGCTATCGAGGATCATCAGGAACGCGACGACACAGAACACAGTCTCGACCTGCTACCTCCTTTACCTGACCAAGATGATAGTAGCCTTGAAGAACGCAGCGATCACAGCAGCGCGGATAACCAGACCCTCCTAGAGACCGAGATGAAGAAGAAATTGGCGGAAATGGAGTCCAGCTTTTTACCAGAACCTTCGACTCTAGAAGTTGCTGCTGCGAATCACACGGCTGGTGCAGACGACACCTACGTTGTTGGCGTGCCGAGTGAACATGCCTTAGACTTCACAGAACCAGCCTGGGCGGGTCCGGATGAGTCCAGCCATGACCTAACATCGACAAATGATGGAGTTCTCATTCCTCGCAGTCCTAGTCTGGGACCTACGGAAGACTACACAAACAACCAGGAAGGGACACCGGCTGCTGAGGCAGATCAATATGTAGGCAATACTACGATGCTGGAAGCACTTCCATCGTCGCCGGCGGCTGCCGCGGCAGCTCGCATAGGGAGCCGGAATCAGTCTACGTTTCCCGAAAGCGCCAAAGAGTCCAGTCAGTTTTCTCAGGACTACTCGGTTGATCAAGGTTCCATCGAAAGCACCAACCAGTCTCTACAGTCAGCCCAGGAGTTCCAACCTCCATCTGAAACGCACATCAAACTCTTTAGTGATGGCAATGCCAACGATGCGGACGCCGCATCTCGCAGAGGTAGCCGAAGGAGTAGCCGTCCCAAGTATTTGACTAGTCGCCAATCCGCACATCGTCTCTCGTACTCTTCTGCGACAAGCAATGCCACTGAAATGACTAACAGTGATGCAACGTTAGGCGCTGCTGACTTCGCGCTTCAATCCGGAGGTGCTGCCCCCGGAATTCCGCCTGCGGGATCCCGCCGCAATAACTTGGCCAGATCCGTAAGCTTGGGAAGTATGGCGTCGGGGATCTCGGGATACAGCGACGAAAACGTTATGGGCAGACGGGATATAAGTGGAACTACGGAGAACAATCTACCGCCCCTTGACGAAGAAGAAGCACAATCACGCCCCGCTTCGTCTCACCAGAAACTGCCCGAGCAGCAATCGCCGCCAGAGCCTCTTGATGAAACTTCTGGACCTATGACGCCTAAGGCTGAACAGGCTTTTCCGACCGACACGGCAATCGCGGAACGGATCAAAGATGTCCAAATCCCTAGCGCTTTTGTAAAGCAGTTTCGTGAAGACTTCGGGAACGGACTGTCGCCTGACAAACGGGGAGCTGGGATGACCCCAGGGTTTGCTCGCAGTGGCAGATCCATGACTTTGAAAGAGCAAAGCAGCACGATCGACCGCCTTTCGAAAGAGAACTTTGACTTAAAGATGCGCATACATTTCCTGAATGAAGCGCTGAACCGCCGTTCTGAGGAAGGCATCAAAGAGATGATCTCAGAAAACGTTGAGTTGAAATCGGATAAGTTGAAGCTACAAAAGGATAATCAAGGGTTGAAGCGGAAGATTCGCGACTTGGAGAAGCAACTTAAAGACCAACAATCGGATAAGGAGTCGATGGTGAACCATGACCCGGAAGGCGGCTCCGACGAAGAAGACCGTGACCACGCTCAGGATGAGGAGTTGTTATTCTTGCGTGAAAGGGTGGAGACGTATGAGCTTGAAATAGAACGTCTCAGATCTGAGAGTATTGCGAGGGAAAGCGAGAAACGGAGACTGGCAGAGATGCTGAAATCCCTGAATGACGGCAGGCCGACCGGGTCAGATTCTGGAGCAAGAGAGGAGAGAGTAAGTCGAGATCAGTAACTACAGGAACTTCGCTAACATACTTTTTAGGATATGTGGAAAGACATGCTCGATGCGGAAACTGCAGCTCGCGAACAGGCCGATGAGGAAAACAAGAGATTACGAGAAGAACTGATGCGTGCCAGGAGTGAGGCGACCTACGCCATAGCTCCCGCGGCGCCTTTGAGGTCAGGACACCGTAATCGCGGTGACTCACAGGCATCGCACTCGGCCATTTCGGACAGAGAACTGTACCGCAATGCTGCTGCCGGAAGCTCTTCAGGTTCCACCCTTGTAATGGAATTTGAGTTGCTGAAACAGGAGAATGCAGAGTTGCGGAGAGAGGTCAGCGCGCAGACCTCAATGCTGACCTCGCGAAACCGAGAAAAAGAACGCTTATACCAAGAGATTGAGGAGCTTAAACTAGGGCAACGTCGTGATCGATCGATTGCCGGTGACAGCATACTAGATCGGTCTGCTTCCAGAGCACAAGGGCGGCCATCTTCCAGCATCAGCGACCGGACTGGCCAGTCACCGATCGACGACGCAGAGCGTGAAGAATGGGAACTTCGAAACGGGCAACTCCGTGACCAAGTCTCTGCGCTGAAATTAGAAAATCAAGCTATCCGGCAGGAACTCGAGGAGCTAGATAAAGCTTACTCAGCTGACGTAGAGCAAGCTGAGGAAGATATACAAACTCTTCAGCAGGAACGCGACCAGGCAATGCAGATAGCTGAGGAACGGGACGCCGCTTTCCAAGAATTGAGAGCGGAAGCCCAGGAAGAGTTGGACGCTCTAGGTGACGAACTGGATCAAAAGATCGAGGAGTGTCAACGCCTAACGGAAGACCTACGAACGCAGGATGACAACCTGAGAGCGCTGCAGGCGGAGATGCGCTCTGCTAGCGAAGGCATTATTCGACTAGAAGAGGATGCACAGAAAAATCTGCAGCGCTATAAGGCTGTACAACAGGAACTCGAGCAGTGCAATGAAGAGATGGAATCTTTAGAGAAGAGCTTGTACGAGGCCAACTCCAAAGTTCAACGACTCACTGTTCAAATTGAGTCGAGCCAAAATGAGATTGCGTTTCTTCGAGAGGAACAAGATGGCGACAAGATTAAGATTGGCGACCTAGAGTCTGAGCTCAAGACCTGTCGAATGAGTCTTCAGAGCGAAAAGGATAAGACGAAGGAGCTCGAGGGACGTCTAGCTGAGGAAAGATACCAGCGTGAAGTTGTTGGAAGCAAGGAAAAGCAAGAGGTACAGCGTATCATGAACGAGCTAAATCGCGAGGTTTCTACCGCCAAGGAAGAATGCCGCAAGTTGAAGAAGAACCTCTCGGCGCAAGAAATTGAGACGAATACCTGGAAAGAGCGGCTCACTGATCTGGAGAACAATCTGCGAGAGACTCTTGGTGACCTGACGGGCAGTCGGTCCAGTTTGATCGCCAACATCATGAAATTACAAAAGGAGCTTGAAAGTACTGCTCTGGAGCTCGAAAGCACGCGCTCTACACTGGATGAGAAAGAAACATTATTACGAAACCGTGATGCGCTACTCGAAAGCCATGGACTAGAGTCTCGAAAACTGTCTGAATTGCTTGAACGCGAACGCCAGGCACGTCGCGCAGACAAGCAGTCATTCGAACAGGCGCTCAAATCTCACCATCAGGCATCGCGTACCATCACGCAGAACAACTCCCGTATCCTAGAGCTCGAAAATGCAAGAACTCAAGATCGTAAGCGTTATACCAGCCTTGAGCAACAGTTTCGGGAGCAGCTCAATGAGCGGAATTCGATGCTGCTGACTATCTGGAAGCGCCTGTCCGGCATGTGTGGGCCAGACTGGGCTCATTCAAATAGCTTGATCAACGGCAACCTCCCAAGTCAGGAAGTTATCGGCAATATTCTTTTCTGGCCAGGGTTTAGCCGCAATCTCCTTCTCGCGGTCAAGACGCTAGAGAACGTCATATCAAGCTTTAAAACCCGCGTCAAGGATGTCGAACGTAACTTGACAAAGCAATATCAAACCCTTGAGCACGCGTTCAGTTTGCGGATCAAGAAGCTAGACCGGTTGGAGGAGACTACAATGAACATGCGCGCACAATTACAGACTCGAAACCAGACGGGGCTCTCGCCGGAGTTATCCAAACTACGCGGCGAAAACCGACTGCTAAAGGCCGAACTCAACTTACTCCAAAACCACCCGCGCAGCCGGAGCACAACATCTGGTGTGGCAGGTTCGCCGCAGCCATCCACTATTGACATGACAGAACGCAGCTCACTCGTACGCGCTAACACAGCAGCCGAATCATCACCAGCAAGATCCAGCATTCCCCAACCAGCCCAAATGACAAATTTTGCAGAAACCGCTGGTGCCGTTACTCGCCCACGGCAATTCAAATCATCAGACAACCACGGCAATCAAGAAGTATGGATAAAGCGTTTGCACGAGCTGGAACGGAGGCTCAAAGCCGAACGGGAAGCGCGCCTCATGGACCGTAATGGGGCACGGAGACGCCTAGAGGAGCGCGATGCCGAGAATAGGCGCCTCCGTGCGCAGTTGGACCGACAACGTCTCCGCCAGGGAATCTCAACTGAGACTTCTACTGATGATGGCAACCATGGACCTCCTTCTGAACCTACCACCGGGGACGAAGGGTATAGAGAGCGGGAGGAAGAACATAGCTCGAGTGAGGGGGAAGGCATCACCGTTGATATCGAAGTTTGATCCTCTTTCTTGCTACATATTCGTTGGCTATTGTTAATGCATCTTTAGCGGGTTGGGTGTTGAGTTGGGATTTGTGATATTCTTTCGTACGATGATTGTTTGCCTGACTGACTGACCTCTATACCCCTGTGTTTTGTTTTCAATCATTACTAGTATTGGCTGCGACAGTACATATACCTACCTTGGCCTAATCAATTACTATCCATGACGAGATTTCGGACAGCCATAATAGTTGCCGACGTAGACCAAAAGTTGCAAGTAGTATACGACTGTTCACGCATTCTTCCTGCAATTGCCCTGCTTCCTGATTTTTTTCAGGAGCGCCATCTATCATCAAACCTCGCCACCAGACTTTCCTTGACTCTGCGCCGCGCTCGCGCTTCTCACCTGCTTCGCCCATCTCAACCCACAGCTATTGCATAGGTCCCGATTCCCACTCGGCCCCCTCCGCCACTCAGGTGTCGTCCGTGTCCCACACATAGCACAGCTCTTCTCCATAATGGCAGCGCTTTGTTTCCTCTTCCGCTTTCGTCTCCGGGCAAGAAGACGCTGTGTTTCATCAGTCAAATGCCTATTTTGCTTTTCGAGCTCGCGCAGCTCAAAGTGCCAGTTTGAGCCGCGGGTTGGGTTGAGTTCTTCGAAAAGGTGCATGCCGAGTTCGGTGGGTGGCTCGGTGGAGTTGGGTGATGCTGATGAGGGCACGGCTAGAGTTGCGGAGGAAGTTGGGGGTTGTGGAAAGTTCGGATGTGGTTTTAGATGGGATTCGGCGATCTGTTGCTGAGACTGGGGTGTCCTGTAGTCTCCAGGGCCGGCGTCGCTTGAGGTCTGACTTTGACTCTGGCTATTGCTCTGGTCTTCAGTGGTTGATGCTTGTAGCTGGAGTTCCTTTGGAAAGCGGAGGTGTGCGATCAAGAAGGCGGGTTTTGAGCCGCCATATATCATGTTTCCCGAATAAAGGGTGATCTGGGCAGAAAGGACATGGCCCTTTCGGTGGCGGATTTTGTTGGTGAAGGTGACTTGCTGATTATTACGAGACATTTCAAGCGCTTGCTGGACAGCTGATTCTGGGTGTAAGTTGTCGCTCACAAGAATGTCTTGTAAACGCTTGCCTATAAGGTCGTCGGATGGCCGGCCGAGCACTGCGCGAGATTTTGAGGACATGAAGAGGATAATTCCTGACAAGGATAGCTTCGCCCAGATGTCGTTCTCGGCCAGCCCACCACTCTCAAAGTTGGCAAGCTGGATAGGTGAGTACATAGGGATAAGTCTGCCGACGAGGACCATGAATTGCCGGCCTCGTTGGGTGATATGCCATGCTCCATAGTTTTCAAACCAGGTATAACCGCTTTCCTTTCTCCGAATACGATACAGCATGCTAATAGGGTCTCCAGTGGTGCAAGTCCGCATGTCGCGAGTCACGGGGCCAATGTCGCTTGGGTGACATATTGCTGATAAAGTCTTTCCACGGAGGTCGCTCGGCTTGTATCCCAACACTGTCTGACAAGACGGCGACAGATAGAGAAATTCACCCTCAAATGACAACACAAAAATCAGGTCATCTGTGTTCTCGACTAACATATGGTGAAAAAGGTTCAGTGCCACTGACTGGCTTCTGGCAAAGTTGTCCAGGATGTTTGACACTTGTCTCGGGCTAAGCATGGCGGCGGGAACATCGTCATACCGATACATATCCGCAGCAGGGACGGCGTAAGCAGGCAGTTGGCTCCGGTGGTAATCTATCATGTAAGTCCCATCTAGCAGTCCAGTCAGTTTTGTTCAAACCAAGATACGAGAGTAAAGATACCCGGATTTCTTCGTGTGACAGCCTCGGGCCGCTCGACTAAATCGACTTGAAAACCCACGTAGTAATCTTTAGTGTTCCAGCGCACCGGGATCATCGTCACCAGGTTCAAGAATGGCTGCCCTCCTTTTCGGTAATTGATGATGCTTACTTGAATCTCAGAACATCGATCGACCGCACTGCGTAAACGGCTAACTGTATGGGAGTCGACAAATTTCCGGGGCTCGCCTTTTTCCACCTTGGCATCAGGGCTCTGCAGGAAGCGACAATTGCGCCCAACAATCTCCTTTTCATTGTACCCTGTTAGTCGCTCAAAGGCGTGGGATACATAAACAATGGGATTGTCCTCCATTGCGAAGTCACAGAGTACAAAGGCACATGAGAGGTCAACCGGGCCAAGGTCAATCTTAGGATTGTCTCGTGATACCACCTCGGCCTATGTATCGTATTAGATAGGGAAAAGGCAGCGGAAAAGCAGAACCATGAAGCCATGACCTACCAAGATGCCCATCACATCAAATCCACTTTGTGAATAGACGTTAGGATACGACGTGGTGCTCTTAGAAGTTTCTGACCTGGTACCTGGGTTCCTTGTGTCAGTTAGGCAAGTGGGATGGTGTTAGAAGATACTCACCCTTCCCTGCCAAAGACTTTGGCTGGATGGGCCGATTGGAGGTTGCCGATACCGGTGCTTGAGGAATAGGGTTGGAATCTTGAGTCTGTCCAGGTGGTATTTTCTGACTCGCTGAAGGCTCGGCGGCGTGAGAGGGTTGCGCTGGGCGAGAATGTAAGGTCTGGGTTGAAGAGACGATACCGCTCGAAGTATGGAGTTGAGCCCAGTATTGGCGTTGCGCGTTGGAATATGTCGAGGCATTATCAGAACCGGGAGCGTGTGTATGCAGGGAAGCGAACTGATCTAGGTCGTGGCTTAAAGCTGTTGTAGATGAAGGGTAGATAGAGAAATCGTATGGAAAAGCACTTCCCGAACCTAAGCTCACTGACACTGGATTACCCTCAGTGGCGTCATAAGCAAGCATAGAATTATGCAGTGGATAAGCATAATCCCCCATCGGGACGGAAGATGTATAAGGCGCCATGTGTGTAATACGACCCTCTTCGTTGCTCTCGTTATAATCTGGAGACCGGATTGCAGAGAACCGCCTGTCGTCGAAACCCCAAAAGTCATTGATATCTCGATTGGCCATGATGAAAGTCCGATCGATCGATCGGATCGGGACGCTCGAGCCAATCGATGAGAGAGATGCAGGGAGCTCGGAGCCTGTCCGCGAAGCTTCCGCAATTTCACTCAAAACAGGATGGAAACTAACGGCGCAACGGGTTCGAGCTGAACGCCATAGAGGATGAATATCAGGAAATGACTAGAGGCGGAGTATCCCACGCTAAACTGAGATAGAATCATAGGACCTGCTGTGCAAGAATAGACGAGTGAAGCCCACCGTGAGGAATTGACAAGGTCTTTTAAACCTGAATGGCTGAAGTGACCGATCCCGCTCTCAACGTAGAATATTCAACTGGGAGCTGGGGCTGAGAGTTCGTCCATGCCGTTTCGTGCTGTTCTGGAATGACTGGAAGCGATCACCGCCTCCATGACGGGACGATTGAATCTGCCAACAAGAGCAAAATAGGAAAATTGATGTGTCGAGATGGCAAGGAGAGCTTTTCTAAGTAATTGATTGATCATCAATCAAATGTTCAATGAAGAAAGATGCCGCTTAGGGATTGGCTGCAGCTGCATCAGACTGGCGGCGAGAGCGAAGCGGCGAAGTGATTGATGGATGGCCGGGGTAAATATCACGTGGCCGCGAAATTCTCATTGTTTGGAATGCAGCTCTAATGGGTGGTATTGTCAATTGAAGCTGGAGAAGGTACAGAGTCCGAACCTGATGCTTGCTAAACGACTTGATCAGCAATTCAGGCTGATTTGTCAAGATCGGATTCTTGGTTACTTCTCTATATGATGTGGCAATGAAGGAGCCCTGCTGTCAACAAGCTCTTCGGCCCCAGTAAGCATGAACAGCAGCCTCATGCCGGCCTTTCTGGATCATAAATTTTGCATACAATTGGTCTTCTTTGTGTGTTTCCTGCGTGGACCATGCGACAATGCTGAATGCAGTCTTGATTCTTGGATTCCATGCTAGAGGTGCCTCCTAAAAGATAGGGACGACGATCTCCAGCCGTTATCACCAACACTAATTCCCCGATAGTCGCAGCAAACGTTCAAGGGGCACTTTCTTTGTTTCACCATCTTTTCAGCCTTCCTCCCTTTCGATATTCATCATGATATACACTCCTTACTGCCAGAGGTTATAATATTGGCTGGTTAGGTTGTCTGCCTTCTTTTTTTGCAAGCTTGTTTTGTTAGGCCGAGACGCATCCCTGGAATTCCAGCTTTCCGTCATACGACAATCCTTCCAGCGACATTCTCATTCCAGTTTTGTTAATAGGATCTCCTCTCTCTGTTGCTTTACTCTGACCGTAGTCATCTCGAGCTTGACGCCACCGATCAGCTTGTACATTTCATTCAACGCAAAAGCCACCATGGGAGACGCCCCAAACAAGATCTCAATCACTATTTGCGGGGACGGTGGATGCGGTATGTTGTGCGACATTCTCACGTTCCCAGTCTCATCTGATGACTGATTGTGGAGAATGATATATCTGAATACAGTCAGCGCATAGCATTGACCGACAATAGGAAAGTCTTCCATCACCCTGCGGCTGGTTCGCAGCGAATGGGTCCACGAGTAAGCCATTTCGAAGCATTGTTTGACCGCGTGCTAATCTTGTCCTGTTCATAGATATGACCCTACCATAGGTAAATAACGCAAACTCAGTGGCTCCGACAAGCACTAATACTCATCACCCAACCAGAGGACTCGTATTCTGTTTCGCGTACCGTGGATGGAGAACAATATTTCTTGTCTATTACCGATACTGCGGGCCAGGAGGAATATCGAGGGCTATGGGCAGCGTCCAACCTAAAGTCGGATGCATTCCTCCTCGTTTACGACATCACTAGCAAGTCCTCTCTAAGCGCCCTCGACTATTTCATGGACATGATCGAGATGGAAGCCGATCAACGTGCGGAGGACAACTTGCGGTTAATGAGAGAACTAGGCGATAGTGCACGAGGGGTAGAATTTGGCATGGCTGCCCCGGTGAAAATTGTCGCGGGAAATAAATGCGATCTGAAGGACAGCCGGGTCATCAGCGCGAAAGACGGCCTGGAGTATGCCCGGAAACACAACAGCGGGTTTATGGAAACAAGTGCTCGGGAGATGGTTAATATCGAAGAAACATTTGCTCGTGCGGATCCTCCCCGATTTTCGAAATGCGCAATCTGACAGGCTTTAGTTTTGGTACGGCGGGTTGTAGAAGCCCGTCGAGAACACCATCAATATAATCAGGAGCTGACAAAACCAACCCGTCATGTGGGATTCTCACTGAAGAAAACACCTACCGGCGGTGTGTCGAAGAAGGAGTCCGACGCAAACTTCAAACAGACAAACCAACGCCAGGGCATTTTCCACGGCTTGCTGAAAGGCCGACGCGCAAACCCTGGCCAGGAGCAGGTTAAGAAATATCCAGAGAGGACACCAGAGACGGATACATCAGAAGGCGAGATTCCCAGCCGTTGGAAACGACTCTGCTGTTAAAGATCGTCTTAAGCATGTCATTGCATAGCCCCTATACCCTTTCTCTTGACGCGCTTGGTGGACATGCATGTATCATAATACCGACTTTCTCCAACTGTCTAATTACCTTCTTGTATAACCATTTCGAAAAGACACAGGACATGCTTGAGAACCGGATTGAGCGTAACATGAAGTCATATCATGTTGGTCCAGCTGTTGCAGCCTATTTTCGTACGAGCTCCCCGTCTACTCTGCGATGATTTGATATCGAGAGCGAGACCGAAATTAAATGCCGACCGAAGTCATTCGCTACAGCCTCAGGGTCCGTAGTAGTATTGCAAAGTAGGAGGGACGGGTACGCGCATCTTTATGACGTGAACTCGCAGAGTGGATCGAAGTCTTGAAGAAAGTGATATCCACCGCTGCACCCACGATGCTGAGCTATCACGATCTAGAACCTTGACTCCAATATCCAAGAAAGAGAACTCTCAGTGGTCGGGGCTCTAGACTGATGACTCACGACCGGTATCAGAGCCGCTTCGTGTCACTGACTCAGTACGGTGATATATGACGTTTAATGTGTACGATACCTAACACCTTGTTCCTTGTTTACTGCCACAAGGTCATTTTGAACCGCACTAACTCCGAAGTTTTAGCCATTTTAGCCACACAGAGTGTAAAGCCTAAATAGTGCTTCGTGTATAAGTCAGTTGATGGAACGATAAGATACTGTGGCTGAAAGAGCATGGATTGGCCACGGTCGATGGCCGAGTGTGGCGCAAGAGTAAAGTCAAAAGTACTTTTCTTGATAGAATCTACGCTACTATTCGCTAGTAGCGCTATCACAGGTACAGTGCACGTCATGAACTTTTATGCCGTGTAGTAAACTGCTTCTATCTTTGTACTCTGAGTAGGTCGGTCTGTGGAGTATAGTCTCGGGTCTCATGGCAAGATAACCGAAGGCCGAAATGGCAACCAGCAAGCTGACAGGGTCAAGGTAGCGATAATGTCAAGCTTTCGGGCATCATCAGGAGAGATCAATTGACTTATCCAGGACTATCATAACACAGAGCTGGTTCTAGTGGGCTTCATCCCGCCGCTAGAGAAATCATCGTTATTCAACGTGGAAGACTCACTGCTCAGTGCTGTTGCTGTGCCCATGGAGCCCCTGCACAATTGTTACATAGTGATGCCCGCCGCCAAGTGCCCGGCATGGCGTGCCGATGGGAGCCACACAGAGTCCGATCTTGTGCCGAAATCCGCTTATGCATTGGAAAAGAGGCATAGTTGCCAGATCCAGCAGGGCTTGATTTACTTCAGCGTTAGTGACTAGAGCCATGGAGGCTGGACGGCGCGCATTAGTTATGTACTCTATATGAGCGGATTGCATGATTCATATAACCAACTCTGCTTCTATTTTGTTGGAGTTTGCTCGCTATGGTCCGTACGGTATGAGAAGCAGTCCTGCTGGGTATATCGCAAAGTCAGATATGCCAAGTACAAATAATCTAATCCCATTCCCAGCAATTGTAAATCGGATATACGGCTATTGAAGAAATCTGCATGATCAGATAATCAGTTGGAGCGACGAATTGCTGCATGAGAAACCTGCGAATGTCTCCGAACTCCGAGTCTAGCCTGGGACGAGCCTGTTTCGTTTGACAGATGTTTCCGCGATCCGTCCTCTGTGCCAGTGCGATGTAATGCAATTTCCGCAAAGTTTCAAGTAAAAAAACATCTGAGCCTGCCTAGGTCCTACGTCAGTTGATTGCTAAACTTTGTCAACTACTGTTGGAAGGTGTCAGACGCTGGCTAGACATTGCAGAGCTGCTAGAGCCCGTTCTTGATTAAGGTCCTCGCGACCTTGGAAGTAAGCTGCTAAGGCGAAGTATAAGCAGCAACAGGTGCAAAATTTCAATTCCATACTTGCAAATACACAGTTACATACTCCACGGAAAACGGGTCACAATCTCCGTAAGGAAGCATCTGAATACCGTAATCCAAGAGGACTACCAAGAAAATGATTACCCTTTTGATTCAAATGATTTAGTTGAGTTTTTTTCCCCTTAGCTTTGAATAATTAAGTCAGCATTAATCAGAAACGTTGCTAGTATAATAAAAGAACGAGTCCTCCTCGAGTTTCCAAAGAGATTCCCTGGCTTCAGATCCGGCCTCTTAATCTGGGTGACCAAACAGCTCCCAACAGGACAAAGTGCAACCTTCGCCCAATCCGGCCTATACTCATCCCACCTGTGGTTCGCTCCTCTTTGTATCATCGACTCATACACTTGACGTATTGCCCGTCGATCGCCAATTACCGAACTATTGCGACTGCGACTGCGACTCTTGACTGGGCAAGTCCTCGAGCTGCAATAGAGAGCTTTTATGCGCCGGAATTTCCCTCCCCACTCCTCGGCTCCAACTCTACTATATACAGACAGGAAACAATGACGGCGCGCCAATCAACACCGTCCTCCGACCACTCGCACTCAGACAGCGGCGTCCGCAAGCGAGTATGCAAGGCTTGCGATCGTTGCCGACTGAAAAAGTCCAAGGTAAGCCCAAGCCTCGTCTCAGCCCACGATCAGCGCCCATTGATGCGCTGACCCGGCGCAGTGTGACGGAGCCAAACCATGCGGTCGCTGTCGAGCAGACAACACCCTCTGTGTTTTCGGCGAGAGGAAGAAAGCTCATGACAAAGTGTACCCTAAGGGGTGAGCATTGCCTGGTTGTCGGCTGATAGTTTATACCCAAAGCTAACTGCTGCTGTTTAGGTATGTTGAGATGCTGGAACAACAACAGACGTGGCTAGTCAATGGTCTGCAAGAACTATATCGCCGCCTACTTGAGGGTGATGGATGGCCGGGAGAGCCGCTGAAATGCGAAGCCAACGGGCAGCCCTTGACACACGATCTCCTGACGCAGCTCGGCGCTCTTGACACAAGCAAACACGAGCGGTTCGAAGAACACGCCGAGGTCATGCAGCAGGAACTATGGAAGCGAAATGCCGGACACATGCAGCGCCAGGACTCATCAGATTCTAGCTCCGAAAGCCCACAGTCACCCGTCTTGCCGTCTCAATTCTCAGATCCTTTTTCTGTGCGCACAGTACCACAGACCCCGACAACAATCAGCCCGAATACGACGCTGCGAATAGACGTCCCGCAATCGGCGATCAAGAGTGAACCGCCGCAGATGACATCGCCAAACTCCATGTACACTACAGCCGTGTCCATGCCACGAGTGGTTGACCCGTCTGAACTGCAGAGCGCCCAAATCGCAAACCCGCAGTGGCCCAGTCCTGGCTTTGGAGGCTATGACGAAATGGACTTGATGTCTGCGCAGTATAATGGTCTGCCATACGATGACGCAGTCTCCTCGCCAATGTTCAATCGCCCATTGCCAATGGGATGCCTGATACCAGGGTCATACGGGAACATGGATAACAAGAATGACTTTGAGGATATCAACCAATTTCTGAACACACAGTTGGAGATTACGTCGTAACGCTCCGCGCCATGGCAACTTGGCTAAGATGAATGTACGATTATCACTAAATGGGTTCGGTCTTTCAGGATGCAGCTTGGGTTTCGGCAAATCTTCTTTGACGGTACGGTGTTTTGGTGCTGGTATTGGCAAAATACACGGAGTTTCTTGACATTTCGCGGTACCCTTACTTCCTCCATTCTCTCCTCCTTGCCTTCGCTTCGATCTTACCTTACTACGCCATAGAGAACGTGCACCACTACCTCCATCTTTTAAGCTGAACGTATTAATGGAAATTCATTGTATAATTACATGATCTTAATTTCTAAACATCAAGTCCCTGGTCTTGGCACTCGATCATCCTAAAAAAAAGACGAATGGGCTGGAGCAAGCCAGAACATGACGTCGTGTCCACATGAGTAAGCGGACGTTGCAGCACGTCACGAGTCAACTCCACGTACAGTTCTACTCAGCTCAGCCCTTATCTCCGGGTCCCCTCCGTCTGTCAGCAGCCCGCCCGAGGCCCAACCAAACTTCCAAGGACTTTGTGAATTTCGTAAAAGCGTCGATCCACTGCTTCTGTAATCGGCACAATGGTAGGACCTAGGTACAACGGCGGTTTTAGTAGTACGGGGCTCAACGATCCAGCTCTTTTTTTCTACTCCCGACCCTGAAACCGTGTAAATGCTTTCACTTTGGGGCTCGGTGTCCTGCTTTCTTGACCCGGTATCAATGCATTTGTAAATAGATGGTGAGAATGGAATGTCCGAAATACCGAACGTCCGAGCCGACTCGGATGCTTGGCAGGCCGAGGAAGAGCTCGTCGCTGAAGAGCATCGTTCGTCCCCATCGTGAGACTAGTCGAGCTAGCGGCGGGTTTGACCATCGAGTCCCAACTCTCAAGAGTAAGTGGGGATGCTCGGCTCAGGGATTTTCTTAATTATTAAACGGCGAAAGCCGGTAATATCTAATTCTCGATATTTCGTACATTTTCTACAGGATCAAATGGTCTACGCAAAATCTCCACGTAATGTGGTCGGGTTGTAGTACGACCTTCAGAACCAACCAATTTCCAAGGTTCAGCGAGGTAGTGTGACTTTCGCGAATCTGATAGATTCCTACGAAGCCATTGTCCGGTTTAACGATTGAACTGCCGAGGTAAGTTTGCCATCCAGTTCAAAGCCAGAATTCTACTATGAGTGTGGTTCAAAATGTAGGATCCAGGTTGTAATTGTGGGTGGGTCCCGTAAGCATCATGATCATTGCCTTGTCACAATGTGGTAAGTCTGGCGTCAACGGCTTATCAAGGGCAGAATTCTGTCTGCCTTCTAGTTCTCTCTGGGGTTGTGTCTGTGACATTTGCAATCCCGTCCTTGGATGTGCGTCAATAGCGGCGCCCGGTAACGTGCTTATCTCAAGCTTCATACAGTGGTGTCCACTGACTGGGAGAAGGGTTTGCTTTGTAACTAATGCGGACCCTGCTTGGTAATATCGCTCAGGTCTCGGAGACATTTCTAATCCCGATCTCTACTAGAAGATTCATCCACCCACCCAAACTTTTAGTACGCCATCGTTGAGCACAGGTCAGGCCCGCAGCCCGCTTCGTAGGGCTGGAACGCGACAGGACTCTTGCTCGTTTCTTTGACTCTGTCTAGTTTGCAGGAATGCAGCTGGGTGGGCATGGGTACGGCCACGGAAGCCGAGCAGGATTCCTGTATGACTCAAAAAAGCCTCAAAACACACCTGTCTCATACCAAACTTTGGAGCTAAATTATGGTACAGCCCCAGTGTCGGGCTTTGCTGGGCTCCAGCTCCAGCTCCCGCGCTATCTTACCATATTCGGTAGTATACCAACTTTTCGGATTCCAAAGCCCCAGGTCAGCTCGTCCGAGGATTACAGATGCCATGCGGTCCGCGTGCCAATTGACAGACTTCCGCCTTCCTGCGCCCTCGGGAGGCTATACATATATCGCTGGCCAATAGACAAAATTGCCTCGCTAACAGCTGAACCCTTACAAAGAAGTGGCTTCGTCAGTCATCTGCTTTGTCAGCGGCCTTAGAGGCGCGGATTTCGGATGATAAGGGCTCCGCGGAGTTGCTGCCGACCGAGCTGTTTTGTCCGAGTCTGCAGTTCTAGCACTTAGAGTAATAGAATCGTTTTCAAAATACGATTTGAGGATTTGACGGTGTAAGAGGAGGTCAGGTTCTCAAGGAATTGTTCGAGGAATTGTTCGATGAAATTGGTAGGCATCGCTCCGCAAAAAATGAGTGAGCATGAGTCGGATGCTGAGCAACTGATTTGCTGGTTGTAGATATGTGCTACTAGTACTTAGCACTATCACTGGGGTGACTCGCAATACCGACATGGATTAGATAAGAGCAAGCTCATCTGTGCTGTGAACCAATCCATTGTCTTGGGCGTTGTATAAGGAGCTGGGAAACCCTGGAACTGGGCATCGCGGATATTCACCTAGGCACTTTGCTCTTGCACCTGCTGTATACTGCCCTCATCAATTTTCCTGGGATTTTGGAACAAGATATGCTAGTTTGCACTGAATCGCAGAGTATATTCGAAAGCTAGCCCATATTCCAAGAGTCAACGGACAGCAGTGGCAGCAATGGTGAACTCAAACCCAAGGAATCTCGGAGCTGGAATAACTGATTGGTACCATCTCGAAGACTTCTTTCCAGCGTCAAACTCCTGAGGATATTATTACCCGACCAGATTTAGCCTAAAACAGCGCCCAGCGATCAGAGTCAAGTTAAGAGCTCTAATTTAACCGCAAACAGAAAGGCCACCTATGGAAGGATAAATGGATGATGTTCCAAGCTCGTGACGGGTAATTGCGGGGTAGAAGCCCCTCCACAACACCACCTATATCAATCTCTGCCAGACATCAAGCACAACTGATCAGTATACACCTGCAACCGACAAGTTCAAGCGCATCAGCACGACAAACGCAAAATGGGCGACCACACCTCCGTCAAATTTTCAAACCTCGCCGCCATCATCCAAGAATTCAATGTCGACGGCCAGAACATCGTCCAAGGCTTCACCAAGAAGGAATACTACGAGAAGTATAACAAGCCTTGGTTCGGCGCTACGATCGGCCGAGTCGCCAACCGCATCAAGAACGGTGTCATCAATAACCTCAATGGCCGCGAGTACAAGCTTGAGATTAACAATCCGCCGAACGCGTTGCATGGGGGGAGCCGTGGGTTTGGACGGCAGGAGTTTGAGGGACCGACCGTTATCAAGCGAGACGGAAAGGATACGCTGCTTTATACCTATCTGAGCCCTGACGGGGATAATGGGTATCCCGGGACTGTGGAGCTGAGGGTTTACTACGTCGTTAGTGAAGAGGTGGAAGAGGGGCTACCGCGGTCAATCATTAACATCGAGTACGAGGCTGAGTTGGTGGGTGATGAGGTTGAGGAGACGGTCATCAACATCACAAACCACAGGCATGCATCCCTCGTTCTATACCTGCAGACGATCGCTGACGATATGCAGCTACTTTAACCTCAGCGGCGCCGCCTCCGCCGCAGAAGGCGTTACCGCACAACTGACAACTCGCGACTACCTCCCCCTTGAGAACGGCATCCCATTAGGCCATATCTCTCCTCACTCGATCGACACAACGCAGCCCTTCGAGTTCGGCCCCGACAAAGCCACCTTCGATGATTGTTTCGTCGTTGACCGTGATCTGAGCGGGGTTACCCTTGACACCCGCAGCCGACCACTTAGACTCCTCGCCGAGTTCCGGCACGCCGATACCCGCATGAACCTGCAGGTGCACAGCACTGATCCAGCCTTCCAGTTCTACACGGGCGCCGGGATTGACGTGCAAGAGGCTGATGGGGAAAACCCGGCTCGAGGACCCTGGGCCGGCTTCTGTATTGAACCCAGTCGGTATGTGAATGCGATTAACGAGGAGAAGTGGCGGCATACGGTTGTGTTGAAGAAGGGAGAGAAATATGGAAGTCGGATCATGTACAAGGCATGGAGGGGCTAACCTGGTCCTTGTTTATACAACGAACTCTGAATTATGAGCACAAAGACTGGATTCCATAAAAAATACCGCCACAACGCAAAGCATGCCGATTGTACCGACTTCTCAATTGATTTCTGGGGCTCACAATCCGTGGATTACTGTCATCTGATCAAACGGCCCAGTGCCCGATTGACGCTTCACCGGAAAATTCTTAAAAGCCTCACTTCAGCATGTCAACATCCTCAGCAGCATCCTTGAGTCAACAAAACAGATCCACATCCCTTGCACAAATACCGCGTCTTCGCTTGATACGTAGTTTCGATACCGAGCCCTTAGGCCTTAGTATGAGTTGGGCGTCAACCAGTCCTAGCTACATATGTGGCTCATGGTTCCTGAGCGCCAAGACTTCTCGAAACGGGCGATCGTTCTAGCTTCCTGGAGCCAGCCTAACTTCAGAAATAAAAAAAACATGTTCCCCTAGTGTAAATTACCTCAATACAACCAGACCGGATCGGATCCTCGCTTGCGGTATAGTACGGAGTATTGTGCATGCATTACGGCGATCTCTCGGTGTTCACCTGGTGTTGAAGCTCAGACGGAGCCGTGAACTTCCAGGGTCCGGCTTGTCCTCTCGACCGACCACGGTGTCACCACAGTAACATTCACTAGTACAGGATTATCCTCATATTGGTTGCTTGGCACTACTACTGGGCAGTTTCGTAAGTCATATGCGTTGGGCTTACGGGATAAGACTGGGGTTACCGGACCTAGTCATTTCCAGACCGCACTACTCAGGGAAAAGATGCTGACGGGGCTGGGCTAACATCATCTCCAGCCGTCGGTCTTTTAGGCATTACAAACGTCCTTTCTGCAACTTGTCCTGTCCTTGGATCACGGGCACAGATTCGAGAACCAGCGTATGGAGTACGTTTGATTATTTCATTCTCGACTGTGAGAAGCGACATGCTTATTCTCCATCATCGACATCTTTCCGCAGCCAAAGGCCATGTCACGGGACAAGGATTCTTTCAACATCCCTTTGAGGTCTTCGGACACAAGTCTATTTCCGCTTAAGTCCTTCCTGTCTCTTGTCGCTTTAGCGGCGGCCTTCATGAAAGGCTATGCCATTAATCGGGTCCCCGACAGTCCGAGAGGGATAAAGAGAAGCCGCTAACCCGTGCAAGATCACCGTCACAAGATCACCCGTATATCCAATGCGCAGTCGTTATGCACAGCTCCATTTTAGATTGGATTTGCAAGCGCTCGGCCGGGGTTGGAGGCTGGGCTCCAGGTTGTTTACCCCGCTCGCATCTTGTACTGAATTCATGTTTCTTTGACAGAGGAGTCACTGAGTGATGGAAAGTTTTGTGAGTCTGTCATTACCAGATATCGACAGCTACTGGACATGTCACGTCACCCGCGTTTGGCTGACTCGGGTTCGGATTCTCTCGCACAGCCAACCCAACACCGTCAAAAATAGGTCGTCTTATAGGAGCTGCCAAAGTACTCCATCGCTCCAAAGTACTTACTCGAGCGCCAAGGCCCCATATCTGAGCTCAAACAGAACGAAGCTGCCTGTCGCACGACGCTCCAAAAACAACTCGCAACGGGGCTGTGTCGAGTCTTGTACCTGGCGGGCTCAGCGAAAAGAACCGTTTTTAACCACCTAGAAAGGGTATTGCTCGTATACTAGTCTCGAACTAACTTCGGTGTCTCGGACAAGAGTCTTGGGGCCATGGCCGAGAAGGCCGGGCTGGTTGGTAGCCCAGCCCAGCCCAGCACAGCTTCATCCCTGAGCTTAGATCAACGCTGATTTCATTGTCTCGATCGTATTCGTACCGAACCTTGTTGCCTAAAACTGGACTAAATGCAGTCTCTCGGCTTCGTATTCGCTCCGAGGACCGTTCTAATATTCGTGTCGGCGATACTTGGTTTACTGCGTGTGCCGTAATTTAATGTTTAGCAGCCTGGGTTTTCACTATTCGTGCTGTATGCCATACAATGGAACGTAATGCTAATTTGGATACTGAATTAGAGTTCGGATTCTAACAAGATAGCTTCTCAATTTCTATGTCCTCTTAGTGTTCTCTGTCTGATATACAGATTACAAGACAGCCGCCACGTGATTTCAAGGTTATGCCGGATGCACCCGAACAACCCCGCGTAGAAGCGGGGAGTAGCTAGAAGTTCCCCTCCATGATCGTCGTCAGACGTTCAACATCGTTTGATTTTTCCGAGCTCTCTTATACTCGAACAGAAACAATGGCATCAGCACATGGCGACCTTCGCCATCTCCTTCCGGCCACATATAAGCGCCTTATATCCGAGTGGCTTGAAGAGGACTGTCCCAGCTTCGACTACGGCGGTTTCGTCGTTGGCGAGTCAGAAGGCGAAGCGAAGCTACTGGGGAAGAGTGAAGTATGTCACTGATTTGACATCCATTACTTGCTGGGTAGCTTGACTGGGAATTGACAGCTGACATATATGGAAGGGCATAATCGCTGGCGTACCCTTCTTCGACGAAGTCTTTTCCCAGCTCGGATGCTCGTACGTCACCTCCAACTTATTCCAACCCGATCAACAGCCGAACTAACACAGATTGGAGAGTCCAATGGCATCATCATGAAGGGTCAAGCCTTCCCGCCAACCAAAAAACCCACGTTGCGACCGTCCGCGGCCCAATCCGCAAGATCCTGCTTGGGGAGCGCGTCGCTCTAAACATCCTCGCGCGGTGTTCCGGAATTGCAACAAAGACCTCATCCCTCGTACAAATACTTCGTTCCCACGGATGGAAAGGAACCTTGGCGGGGACACGCAAGACAACGCCAGGGTTCAGGGTTGTTGAGAAGTACGGCATTCTTGTTGGAGGAGCGGACCCGCATAGACATGATTTGAGTAGTATGACAATGCTCAAGGATAACCATGTTTGGGCCTGTGCGAATAACGCTTCTTCATCGACGGCAGGCAATGTTGCAAACGGGAAACAGGATATAGCCGCTGCGATCCCAAAGGCAGTTCAGGCGGCGAAGGCTGTTGGGGGGTTTGCGACAAAGGTCGAGGTTGAGGTTAGGAGTTTGGAAGAGGCAAATGCAGCGATTGGGGCGGGTGCCGATGTGGTCATGCTGGATAATTTCACGTCGGAAGGGGTGCGTCAGACTGCGAAGCAGTTGAAAGAGGAGTGGGCTGCAAAAGG
Source organism: Aspergillus spinulosporus (assembly GCA_003574815.1). Lineage (NCBI taxonomy): Eukaryota > Fungi > Ascomycota > Eurotiomycetes > Eurotiales > Aspergillaceae > Aspergillus > Aspergillus spinulosporus. The sequence continues at coordinate 2,351,730 of QPHH01000001.1, read as the reverse complement.
TAAGTCGAGGGGCTCGTTCCTGATTGAGGTCAGTGGCGGTCTGAATGAAGGGAACGCGTTGCAGTATGTCTGTGAGGATGTGGACATCTTGTCAACGAGTTCGATTCACCAGGGTGTTGGGATTGTAGATTTCTCATTGAAGGTATCGTTGCGCGGATAGACTTATATGATGTATATTACGTCGTTCATCTACGCCCAGATCTATATCGTACATCTTCGGGACCTCGCCTATCACGCAATGGAGGGCTTTCACATCCCCTCCTTTTAGTAGCTACGCGTCCGGTTGAAACCTTTGCAACCACATCTCCAACCACTTCCTCTCGGCCCTCTCAACCTCCCGCGCACTCGCTCCTGTCATCAGTCCATATCCTCCGCGTTCCTCAACAGCAATCTTAACCTCTGAACTCTCCATATTCGTCACCCCGCCACAGCTCTTGATTAATCTATCATCAACCGCCAGATACTCGATATATTTTGCCAACCTCTTTCGATAGACCGGCTCGACCAGCAAACTCGGCCTATTATGTGACTTGATCAGACCAAACGCCGCGCAAGCAGTCAGGACGCCCTGCGCATTAGCCTCCTTCGCAAACTCCTTGCTCGCGAAAGAAGACAGCAGATCCAGCTCCTCCTTTGACCCTGGTTTCGGGGTCCTGACAGACCCATTCGATGCTTCTGCGTACGCACCCAGCGCTGCACATTTCCGGTCTGTTCGCTGCCTGCGATACTTATCAATTTGCTTGGGAATCCGACACGTAAACGGCGTTATGGCGTTTCCAAATGCGATGACCAGAAGCGGCGTGAACTCGCCGCAGATGATCAGCACCAGGGCAAAGGGGATCATGCGCCGGACATCATACGCTGAGCGATTCAGGAGCTGGAATGTCGAGCGGCTGGTCTTGGTTTTGACATGCTTGCTATGCCCACTGCTGCTCTTAATGAAGAACTTCGGCGGCGGCGACGTAGGCAAGTACGACGGGATGCCCAGGGAGCGACGTATAGGCAACGAAGTGCGGTAGTTTTGGTACACGTTCTTCAGACCTGTCTTGTAAAAAGCGAGATATGCGCGTCCGTATGCGATGAGGCGCTGGGCCTTTTCGCCAACAGAGGCGGATGGGCCTAGAGGTGCGGGTGTTTCGAGGTCCGCGGGGCGGGTGCTGGGGGGTGGATTGACGTCTTCTGGTAGCGATACGGCGGATGCTGAGGACGCTGGAGTGATGCGCTTCTCACTTGGCTTTGCAGAGATTGACGGGCGATTGTGAGACCTTGCGGAGTGCGAGGAGCGGACGTGGTGTTGGAATTGGTGCTGGTGGGTTAGTTGAAAAAACGGGGTGGTAATGGTTGAAGTAGGGAATTGCCGGCGCAGGTGAAAGATATGAGCCCTCGGCGTGCTGATTGACGCCATCTGGATCAAGCCGGAGAAGAAAAGGGAGGATGAAATGAAGAAAGGAAAGCTGGTCGAAACGCGAAGCTTGGGGACAAATTGATATCGATGCCTGACTTATGAGGCAAAAACAAAATGTTGACTAACTAGTCAACTGCAGGCAATATCACCCAGATTTAACAATCATTTCTCTTTAATTCCAATCAATAGTGATTTTGTGAATAGTGTACTGACACGCCAACTAGCCTGTGTAGGGCTAGAGTAACTCTGACGCTGTGACTCATCGCTAAACAGAATATAACCCTCGCTCCACCTTCTTCCAAGACAACATAACTCAGGTCTTTACAAGATGCCATCTCTAACATTCACCCGACCCACCGTCCTCCTTCTGATCGACAATCAGAAAGGCCTCGGCTGTGATCCAAATACTCCTTGTCACTGGGGCACTAAACGCTCAAACCCGCTACTCGAACAAAACCTCTCCCGCCTAATAACTGCCTTTCGTGCCGCCAGATCCAGATCAGAGACGAAACTTGAAATAGTCCATATCTTTCACTCTTCCACATCCCTGACCTCGCCACTCCATCCATCCGCGTCCAATGGCACCGGAATTCAGCCCTTGGATTGTGTCCAGCCAGCACAAGATGGCTCCGAGCCCGTGATGTGGAAGCACGTCAACTCCGCCTTTATCGGGACTGGGCTAGAATCCTACCTTAGAGAGCATGGAATCAGGCAGCTGATTGTGGCGGGGATTACGACAGATCACTGCGTATCGACATCTGTGCGGATGGCGGCAAACCTAGGCGTGGTGGATCGGTATCCTGAGGGCAAGCCCATTCTGAATGGAGACGGGAGTCAGGAGAAAGCAGTGCCGGTTGATAAAGGCCGGATTGTGCTTGTGGGAGATGCGACGGCGACATGGGCCAAGGGGGGATTCGACGCCGAGACTGTGCATGCTGTTACCCTGGCCAGTCTGGATGGCGAATTTGCGGATGTTATGGCAACGGAGCAGGCTATTGCTTCCTTGGAAGCGGATGAACTAGGTACGGCTGAGAGCACGGAAATCTCAGCCAGCCTGGAGTACAGCCATATGTCTAGGAAGATTGCCTACTCGGCCAATGGCACAAGATGGGACAGTTGAGTACGACTATTTGTGAGACTACAGAGCTGCATATTGTTAGTGAACAAGGTAGGTTGTGCTGAAACAGCGAGAGGCGAGTAGGCCTGGAGGACGTAGATTCTGGAGTATCATATAACGTATCTCTCCTCAATGTTGAGCTTCTTCGTAGATCAGCCGCCTCAGGAGGCTGCTGCGAGTGCGTCAGGCGCCATGCTTTTCGAGCACGCGTCAAATAAAAACAAGCTCTCGATAAAATGGAGCAAATTCGTTTTGTGCATGAAGGCGAGAATACTGTACTTACCTGCTACATTCAAGCAGTATTTATGGCACCTAAGACATCTCTCTTCACATTGAAAGTTTAGTGCTCAGGTCCACCTTGACAGCTATAATACCACTGGAGATAAACCTCATCACAAGTAACATTGTCTCGTTCGATCTTCCTTTGCCAGCTCCATAGGGACCGGAACCGCAGCACCGGCAGCCTGAACGTTCGACCTGTCATTCCCAAAGATTACCACCTATTCTCAGCCGGCAGCGGTACCGGTCTCTGAATGTGAAGTTTGGCTCCGCCGGACATACCGCAATCACACCGTCTTGAACCTCGGGGTCTCGGTGCGTCTTTCCCATGTCAAAGTCCCGTCGGAGGCCAGCGAGGAAATAGCCGCTAGCGTCGTTTTCTGCTGTATCATAGAGGCCGTGATAGTAGCTAAGCGTATCAATCGTGCTGTCAACACAGTTCTGATCGTGGATAGACTGAGTTCCCCGGCCATTCGCCTGAGCGCGTCCACACGATCCTATCCAAAATGCTAACAACTATGACCTCATCGTTTTGCCGACCAGCGCTAAGCCCATGCACAGCCCACAGTCCTCCAAAAGCCACAGCATCAAGACCTGCTTGTTCAACATGCGTAGTGAGCCGGTCACGCTGGACCTGCACGACGTCAGAACGGACGTGCCAAATTGTGTTTGCCTTCGGGGTATGATGATATGCTTCGATTTGACAGCGGAGATCAAATATCGCGTTCTGACTATTATTCTGAGTGAGACTCGGGATGTCTGAAGAGGAAAGTGGAAGACAAGTTAGAAATGACGACAGGAGAATAGTGAGAATGGGCCTGGCACCGCGGCCTTGAAACGGCCATCGTGCGAAGGCAGGCCAAGGATTACCGTGAACAAAGGACATCTACAAGGAGAGAACGAAACAGCGTCCTGGTATCCAATTTGAAAAACATATGTGAGATACAGCGCATGAAAATCCACTTACTCGGCCGAGCTTGGTCGGCAGTGCATGTGAGATAATAAACAACTTGAATCACCTTTCCCTGACCGCGCTATCAATCCCGGAAATACCAAATCCTAGAGTCCACAGTTTTCATTCTTTTATCATAAGCATCGCCACCATCATTTACTAACGAGAAGAGTTTGCATCCAAAAACTCCTGATCACTAGCGTCCAGAATATCATATTCTTCATCGGTCAAGAACCCAGTCTCAGTTGAGGTCTCTTCGTCCAGGGTCAAGCTGGCCATATCGTCGAAGACATCACGCTCAGAAGCGTCAGTCACAGAGGGAGCGGTGGCCGGCACGTTGACCGCCTCGTGCGTGCTTGCTGCTGGTGACTCCTTGTCTAGTTTAGGGAAGACCATATGGCTCTCGGAGATGCCAGAATTTTCAACCGCAGCCGACTCAGGGGCCTTTTCGCTAAGAGTAATGTTGTTGTCGTCGTCTTTACCGTTGTCCGCAGCGGGAGTCAAATCCTCACGGACTTGAATGTCGCACCACAACCGATGGCCAAAGGGTGTGCCGTCCGCAAGCTTCATTCGCCAGTATGAGATTGCGGACCCGAGACGCCTGGGCGCCCTCAGATTGACAGTGAATTCAGCACTCTGACCGGCTTCGAGGGGCTGAGACAGCTTGTTGCTTTCCATGGCAGCCGTGACTGATGCCAGACTGCTGGGGTGGTTAGTGTCCACATTGAACATGGAATCGCCGCCAACAAAACGGACATTGCTTCCAGCAGGCCATGCCAGTGGTCCAGGGTTGTATAGCTTCCAGGTTTGTTGGAAGACCTGGTTCGGTTGCATCGCCGTACCGTCGGAAATGGTATCCTCAAGGAAAAATGCCTGATATTCGGAATCCATAACCGGACTGGAGGTCTTCTCAAGGTTGATAGACTTCGCTTCCTTGGGTAAGTCCTCGGGAAGTTGCACCTTTTTCTCGGTTTCTGTTTCCATCTCGGTGTCTGGGTCTATGGGAGCGGAAGCTTGAGTCAACGTCGAGCTTTGAATGTGGTCGCCCACGGAACTCAGCTCCTGGCTAAATGTGTTCTCGTGGACAGTATTCACAGTGACGCTGCGCACTGGTGTTTTAAGCATAACCATGGGGTGGGTGCGGTTGTGCGTGTTTAAGGGATGGACTTCACATTTGGCGCAGAAATCGGTGTCGTGGCAGACGGAGCACTTGTAACGAACACCAGTGATGTATCCGGACCTTGGCTTGTCTTTACATAGAGGGCCATCGCAAAAGACGCCAAAGTGCACCTCGTGAGACTGCAGAGGCTCAGAGATAGCCGTGTAGAGCGGGGCAAACCGATGACCAGGATGGGTCCGAGATGCCGAAAGATGGCACTCGGAACAATAATCCCAGTCAGGGCATGTGAGGCATTTGTGGCGTACACCGGTAATATGCTGAAAGTAAGTTAGCAGGTACTATTTGACCGTCATAAGGGTGGATGGCGTACGCTTTCACAGCCATCACAGATAGCTGCATGATGATAACCATGGCCGGGCTTGCAGCGAGACAAAACAAGGTTTTTTAAGCCGGCATCATGGTCTCCCAACAACACAAAGGTGTGTGAAGGGTGATGTCCATGTTTGTGTCCAAGAATGCATGTAATGCACAAGTCAAAATCATCACAGTCGGCGCAGGAAACCATTTTACCCTCATCGAACTCTGTAGTCAATCAGAACTAAAACATCAAGAAATTGAATATACGCATTGCATACCTTTGAGGCAGTTATTACAGACACGTTCGTGATTGATTGTGACATTTTCAGTTGGTCCAGGAGCACTTTCCAAAACTGGCTCCGGCTGGGGTTTATGCTCATCGCGAGTTTGAATTTTGTGAGATGTGAGAGTCTTAGTGGTGCTGTTGGTGATGATGCCGTCCTTCACAAAGCGTCTAACCAGCCAATGATCCTCGCCCTGGCAGTTGACGCCCGAGTCAATGCACTGCGGACAGAGGTCATAGTCGCCGTCGGAACAGGTATTGCAATGATAGTGTTCATTAGGAATAGGACGACCACAGTGATCGCAGTCAATGCAGAACACACCAGCAGCGGAGGTGTGAGAGATGACGGGAGCACTGGGGTTGTCAGGGCCCAAGATAAATTCTCTGTGGGTGACGGATTTCGATTCTTCCATTTCTGTGGCCGAGCAGAAGGGGTCTTGAGTGCCGAACAATGTGGTCCTTTCCGCACTCACTGGAAGGGTTGTAGCTAATGTGCCAGAACTGTCGTTCGTATCTACTGCTTTTTCAGGAATAGGATGGCTCAAAACGGTTTCCAGGTAGCTGTATCTTGGTTCGCTAATGCTCTCGGATACTGCTGGTTGGCTCGTAGGCTGGACGACAGTAGCTCTGATTCGCAGCTTCAGCTTGGCTTTCGCAGCCCGATAAAGCTGTTTGAAAACTGCCGGGTTATTGCTGTCGAGCTGGACATAAGAACCGGCACTATCCGAATAACGTTCAAAGATGACGTTGGTATCCGCCGGAGTGCCAAGCAGTTGGCGCAACTAGTGCAGAAACGTCAGTATCGAGTGGTCCGATGAAGTTGGTAAATTTCCGGAAGGCTTAAAGGGAAGATAAAAGCATGAGAAGAACTCAAGCAGGATTTAGAGTAAAAGGTGAATGAAATAGAGATAATGAAGGTATGGTGAGAGTCATGAGGGTCGGCGACCCGATCGGAGCTCAAGTGGGGACAGGACTTACATTCTGGGGTAAGGTACGAGCCCCGAGATCCCTTAAAGGGATTTTGAAGCGCCTGGTATGGTCTTCATATGTCACCTTGACAGTAATCAGGGTACCAGGCCCGACAGGGTTGACAGTGGGTGCGGACATGACTGCGTGCCCTCGAAGCTGTACTAATCGCTCGCGGGCCGGGTAGCTACGCTAGCTTCAACGAGATAGCCAACAGAGACGCAAAGACAATGTTGACAGGCCCAGAGCAAGGGATTTGCAATTAAAACTGGAAGAGAGACGGAAAATGATGAAGAGAAGATAAATGGGCAGATCAGGAGGCAGAAGGAGATGACGAGGATAGCGCAAGGCGATGGAGATTGAAGAGGAGAGGAGCGAGAATGAGGCTTATAATTGGCAGATAAGAAGATGCCTGGCTGGCCGGCGGTGGTCAATGGTCACCTGCCCTTAACGCTCCCGGCGGTGAGCTTACCTAAGCCATCAGTTGGTTTCAGCGCCCGTGCGGCGTCAGTGAGCTCCCTGGACGTCCAATAGCAATGCCCCCTCAACTACGCCAGCCCCTGCTTTGGCTTTGGCTGGGGAAAGCTGGAGCTGCGAAACTTTACGCCTGATAAATTATATCTTACCAGTATTAAGGTCCTGCCAGGACGTCCACGGCTCTTGTTATATAGAGAACGTAACCTGTACGCAGCGCGTTCATGATTTATCCCCTGCACAGTAGCTTATGTGGTTACCTAAGGATAGGAAAAAGCAAGCAATGAGTGATGCAACAGCCGGACATACGACTGGTTATATCCGGCCGGCCTTGGCTTCAGCCAGGCATGAGTGGGGCATTGATTCGCAGAAATAAATTAGCCTTGTACGAAGTAGAAACCTATCATGACACGGTCGGCTCAGGCTGCCATCATATAACCATTGTTGCATGGAGGATAATATCATAACGCGCTGCACACGCGAAAAGCCCCTAAATAACAATAACTAGCTAAACAAAGAAACCCATCAACGCTAGAAATGCATCAGATCCTAATCTAACGACGACTAAGGCAGACCTAACGAAACGAGAAGCCCCGGTAGAAGGCACCGGCAAGGAGGGAAAAATGCCATGCGAATTTTTTTGGGATAAGCATATCGCAGGAGATAAAAGAGAAGGGACCGACAAAAGAATGGAGAAAGGCGCCAAAAGCGGGAAATCATGTCGGAAAAACCAAAAAAAGAAACTGAGTCGTCAGGCGGCATCAGGTGGGTGAAACATATGAAAAAAGGTGCGAACGCTGCTCATTTTCGATGAGATCTTGCCTCCCGTCCGGTTACTGTGGCGCAAAGTATACACTCTGGGGCTGGGGGTAATAATATGTCGTACCAGGTGTCATGATCCCTCCCATGTTGGCAGCTCCACCCGCCGGGCTCCCGCCAAACGTTGGCCCTGGATACATTTGTGAGGCGTCGAGATAATAAACCGTGCCACCAGACTCATGTGCAACCGTACCAGCTTGTGACGTTGGCTCCGATGGTGTTGGGACAATATACGGGACGTTTTGTCCCGCAGGGAAAGGAGCCGCTGGTCCCGGCCCGACACCGTTAAAAGGCGCATATTCTGTGCCCGAAACAGAGTAATATACAGGAGCTGGTGGGTACGGCTGCGGATAGTATGTTTGAGGTTGCTGGAATCCATACGCATGGAACGGCGGAGCGTGAACGGCACGTTCAGGTATTTGTGACAATGGAGTTGCAGTTGTATGTGCTGAAAGGGCATAGTTTGCGGAAGCGTCAGGGCCGTATACAGGGCCGCTGCTTGGCACGGGGACCTGATAATGAAAGGGCTGCTCCTGCTGCGCCCGCGGGGAATTGGCGAAACTAGCCGGGGTTTCAATGTCGGCCAAGGAAACAGCCTTCTGCGGACGAGGCTGATGCATGGGGATAGGGGCAGGGCGACTCTCACGCCACACAGTCTGCTGCGGCTGTTGGGAGTAATTTGGAGGAATTGAAGCTGTGGCTGATGGCGGATTGGCCCCGGGAACTCGGGGAGGAGGCAAGCGAACAATTGGTTTTCCATTCTCGGTTGTGATGACTGTGTGCCGCGAAATGACAGACCCAGCCGGCGAAGGATACCCATCATGTGAGGGAGGCTTGCCGAATGACGACCTCCGGCTCATTGCTACGCTCGGTGTATATGTCGAGCTTGCATAAAAGCTTGGGCGTCGCCCTTGATAGAACCCTCCTCGGGCACGTCCACGATAGGCCTGCTGGTTGGGCCGTTGAGCCCGCGGAATAAAGACAAAGGATCGCTCCGTGGCGGGAAATATATATCTAGGTGCTTGACCAGGAACTGAAATTCTAACGGGTTTGTCTCGGCGCAGAGGGGGTCGATGCTCTGGTAGCCGAGTGTAATGCTTCTTGTCGGCTTGGAAAGATATCGGTTTATCCATGCCTGGAAGGAGCACCACGACAGGCATTGTCCCAGTAATCTGGGTGGTAGAGAAAGTCCGGTTTGGAGTAGAAGTATTTGGTGCAGTAGGTACAGTCGTAGGTAATTGTTTATGAGAAAATGACGAAATGGCCGCTGAGGCCGTAGGACGCCTAGTAGCAGGCGGCTCATCTCCAGCAACTGTATCATGAAGATCATGGGTCCATGGCCCTTCGGTTGTAATGTCTTGTTTCCTGGGAAGCGTACACTAGGTTAGAACATGTAGAGTTGCGCCTTTCTGTTGCGACGGCTTTAAAGCTGCCGAGATGACTGTGGAATTCTGCACTTACCTCCGAACATTTCCATCCACAATAAGGCCGTACGGTCTGGATTTCGACTTACCAGAAAGCCTGTGATTGTTCGCTCCAGATTCCGTTGAACGCTTGTCATGAAGGAAGAAACTACCCCGTGTAGGCACGACGGTCGGATCCTCGCCTTTCCCCCTAGTGAGCTTTTCGGCCTCCAGAAGTCTCTTCTCTGTGGACGCTTCCACCGACGCCTCAGCAGCTGGTGCTGATGGTGCCCTTCCAATCTGACCGAGTTCCCTTTCCATTTCGTCGAAATTAATTTCAGGAACACCTTTCGCGTCCCCCGCAACCTTTAGCCCATTCATCATTGTATCTGTATCGGACATCGTCGTCGCTAACGAAATCTTGTTGGGTGACATTGAGTGACGACGTTGTGGACCTTCAGGCACACGACCATTGATCTCGTGCTTGCCCGGACTGTCGACCGGTATATTTTCGTCGTCGCTCTCGTCGCTCCCCTCTCCGTCGGCGTCGTCTTCGTCCTGTTGGCTGATGATTGAGCCCTCGCTTAGAGAGTCGTCCTCCATCTCACCGTCCAACGACTCTTCATCCTCGCCTTCATCCTCCCGTCTTTTTCGGCGACTCGCACCTATGTTGCGTCGATGACGTGCCATTCCGAAATGAACTTAAAGAGTGTCGTTATTATATAAGCGATATTTTTCGTCGATAAATAAGTACGGCAGGGCGTTGCAAAGGAGAATGCAGGAATGGGTGCACCGACCAGCAGCGGAGAGACAGGCGGGTTGAAAGAGCAGGGCGGGATGAGACTCCACGCAGAAAAGGAAGCGGCGACACCAAGAAAGGAAAGGGGAATATATAAAACAAAATTGAATGGTATAATGCACCCTATAAGAAGAAGAGCGAAGAAAGAAAGAGAAGTCAACCCTCTAAAGAGACAGTCAAGAAGATTTGACGGTTTCCGACGTTGAGGCATGACATCGAAGGAGATGTCAATCATCCCAACCGGGTTAGCGCCGCCTGAACCACTCAGCGATTCTAGAACCACACTGAGCACAACTCTGTAAAATCCTGGTTACAAGTGTTTGAGAAAGGTTAAAGTATGGACTGTTGTTGTTGAGGGGTCGACGGCATCATTCCAGCCCCCAAAGCTGCCGGGTATCTATGATTGTTTCCCTGGAACCACCGGAGCCTACTTGTTCCTCGATTCCATGCCACAAACCGACGGCTGTCGAGTGTCCAGACTGCTGCTTATTCAGGCCACGGGGCGTTTCTGATATGCTTGGTTACTCTAATATTTCTACGGAACATAGAGTGGCGTGATTGGGGATGATCCGAGATGAAAAACAGGTGAGATGAATAACACCGCGTTGAGTAAATCCATTCCTTGGGTATCAGTGATCTCACGTCTTTCTCGTGCCACGTCGAACTGCCAGATACTGCCCTTCTCCTGCAGGATTAGATAACAAATATCGCTCTCGTCCTTCCTTACATGATCCATCCCCAAACAGCGACATTGGAACACGAGTAGACCCAGTATATATCTTCTCATATTGTCGGAAAAGGACTTTTTCTTTTCGTGCCGACTTCAGTCAAACGTTGTCTTCTTGCCCTGACCCTCGACAATAGCACCACTCAGCTTCTGCACGGTGGACTCGTCGTACCGGCTATATTCCGGCTTTGCATTCTTGACCTTCTTCCGTTGAGGCTTTTCAGCCGCGACCTCCTCGAAATCACCGGGTTCTGTATCCCCATTGTTTCCTGTAGCTCCCTTTTTCCCTTCCCCGTTCTTACCGAACCGTTTATTATAGCGAGTTGTCGCGTCTTCGGCGAACTCGAGCCTCATGCGCCGGCCCAGAACTTGGTTTAGCCATACTTTTCTTCGCTGCGGTTTTTGAGCCGAATCGTCTTCATCCTCGTTGTCTTCAGTAATATATTTATACCCCCTCTCTGCCGTTTTAGCCGCTTCCAAGTCCTCGAACTCCACCCAAGCATAACCTTTGCATTTCCCGGAATCTTGGAAAGTAGCGACATGGACGTTGGTCACGTTTCCACATTGCGAAAAGTGCTCCTCAAGAAACTCTTTAGTCGTGTCGAAACTGAGGTTACCAACAAATAGACGTTTGGAGGGAGGGCGGCCCGAGGATGTAGGAGCATTGTTTCCGCCAGTTTGCGACTTTTCCGGCCGGCCATTGTAATTTTTCGCATCTTTTATCAAAACACGGCGCCCGGAAACTAACTGCTCGCTCAGCCCAAGTGCCTCTTCTAATGCCTTGGGAGTGGAAAAATCAACGTAGGCAAATCCTTTATTTTGTGCCCTTGAGCTTTTGTCCGACGGCTTTGGTAGATGTACTCGAGTGATGGTAGCGTCCGTGAATGAGCAATTGGTCGTCAAAAACCGCCGTATGTCATCTTTTGTCACGGAAAACGCTAGATTGCCTATCCAAATGCCGTAATCTGAACGTTTTTGAGGAGCGGCCTCAGTGCCTCCGTTTTCAGCTTTAGGATTTGTGGCGGCCTTCGTATCTGCACCAGTGGCCTTCTTTTTGGCTTTACGAAGGGCCTTCTTTGAGGGCGGTTCAGGCGCAGAAACATCTATCTCGAGCTCGGGGCCGTCGAGCAGCTTCCGTTTCTTGTGGTTTTCTTCACCAATGCCAGTCATCTTGTGTCCTTGATGATAGCCCTAGTATGTCGAGTGAATATAGACAGAGATCAAGGTAAACCATGGGAAAACAAAATAGTTAGCCAAAAATGATGAATCTTGACAGACTGTAGAAGATGACTGGTGACATTTTTTTCTTAATTTGACGGGCAGAATCGCTCCACTCCGCCTTTGAGCTTCCGGCACGACTCGCAACCACAGTCCAGGCGCGGTCAACGTCCTCCATTCGTCAACACCAGGTTCGGAATTTGACCACGAAATCTTGAACCTCCAAGGGCAACGCGCCGCTGAGGAGTCCACCTATTATACTCAAGAAAAATGTCTCAAGAACGTGATGAAACCCGCTCTGTGGCCGAAAGTCTGCCTGACGCCGATGCTCCTACCAAGCAGTCTCACCGGTCATTCAAGTGAGTGCAGATCGGGACATTGCCAAATTAGTGTCAAGACTGATTGAAGTTTTGTAATAGGAAGAAATTTGCGAAACTCAAGATCCAGTTTGAGCTCAAAATGAAGGAAAGCGAGTCTCTCATCCGTGAGCAATTGCGCATCGAGGATTTGTCAAAGAGAATCCAGGAGCAAAATGAGTTCGTCAATTAGTCATGCTTACCTCCAGTTCGTTCATTAATTGTTTTTATAGTCAGCTTCTGGAGGTTTTACTGGAGTTCAACGACGCCGTGCACATCCCGCCCAAGCTCCGATACGACCTGCATGTTCCTGGTGACGAAGACATTCTTCCACCCCCTGACGGAGAGCTTTCGACAGCCTACAATGACCATGCATTGGCTACATCGGTATTGAAAAATGCAAAAGATGACTTGGCGGCTGGGAATATAACCCTCGAGTCTTATCAACAACTCGAGGGCGGCCTCAAGCGAGGCAGGGCGTTCGCGCCTCTACTACGGTACACAGATTTGCTCAAAGTGCCGCACTCTGCGCCCGCAACCGAGACTCAGGACCCAATAAATCCAACGGATGATTCTAGCCTGAATCAGAATCTTGGGTTCCTAACTCCGGAGCATGAAACAGAATACTGTTTGGCCACAGACGCTAGGCTGGGTGATATGGCAGCTGCTGTTCAGTTAAGTCGTGTTCCGGAGAAACCATCCTTACTAGAGAGAGAACGAGAGTATGCTTTACGAAGCCCTGTTTCGGTCCATCATTGGCTACGCAAGAACCATCCCAATATTTTCCTCCAGGACAATGAAAACACTTCGGAAAAATCAGCGTCACGGCCCTCTAACTTGCGCACCTCCAAGCGATCGGCGCCTATGTCTCGTAAAGATGAAGACACACACGATGAAGACAGCGTTATGGCGGATTCCGTTCCCGGAACAGGAGGTTCCAAGGCTAAACGAAAGCGCGATGAGGAGACTACCCCTCGGTCAAAAGCTGCTGCCAGTCGCTCAAATCGGAAGAAGAAGGAAGAAAGTACATCCAACAACGCCAAGCGCCCTGCAAAACGAACATCTGGGGGAGGGGCATGAACATTATGTGCATTTTGAACTTCTGCTTCTTGTAAAACTAGTGCCATTACGTCCATTCTTTTCATATCTGGCTTGAAAATCGTGATGAACCTTGGCTCGTAGGTTGTCAGCTGATATGCAATATCCTCCTGGTTAATTTCTGATTAGTCTGTATCAAGTTTATACACGCGTTGCATTTGGCTCCTATTGTACAGATACATATTCCGATTTGTTCCGCCAAATCTTATCAGGCGATAGAGTACGTGGACACATCATATGAAAATATAGCATTCCCTTATACAAAAACAGTGATAAATAATATTCCAGCGTCCTGAACGAACTTAGAGCAATGATAGGCACTTGATGCAGCAATTGTTCAGATAAAGTAGCGGCCGAGAACGACCCACGAGTGGTACTTTAGGGTACTTCCGTTTGTCTTGTTTGCTCTCGAGGCCAAAGCCTTTTTGGAGCTTCAAATCGCAAACTCAGCACTCGCTCCACGACGCAGCCCAGTCTTGCCTATAGTTCTACTTACAATAGTCACTGGGGAAAAATGGCGATCACAATCCTACCGCCCGTTGCGGATGATGTTGACGTGACGTACCCTGAGTCCGACTTTGACGAGATGTCCGTTGACAGTGACGGCGGCGTTGAGCTCACACCAGCAAAATCATCACGGCCGACCAAGCGGCCTCGATTAATAGAAGGGGTGGATATTGGAACGGGAATAATTACACCAGGAGAGGTTGTCACGAACGACCCGCAATGGATGAGGTTTGTTTTCCTTTTTCTCTGACAATTACCATTTGTATGTGCGTGCAGACTAACGTCGTTCTATCGTCTAGAGGACATGGAACATATACGAACCCTTTATCCACGTCTATTATTGCCACAGTTGCCGGAACAGTTCAAAAAACCAACAAGCTACTTTCTGTTCAGCCGCTTCGGGCTCGTTACACGCCAGAAATCGGTGATTTGGTCGTTGGACGTATAGTCGAAGTTCAGTCTAGACGGTGGAAGGTCGATGTGGCAGCTCCTCTCTTGGCTCAGCTACCTCTTTCCGCTATCAACTTGCCTGGAGGCATCCTGCGTCGGCGAACGAGCGCGGACGAACTGCAGATCCGGACATTCTTCAGCGAGGGGGATCTGCTTGTTGCGGAGGTACAGACGGTGCACTCAGATGGTGCTGCATCGCTTCACACTAGATCACTCAAATATGGGAAGCTCCGGAATGGTGTCTTCCTCGCAGTTGCAGGAACAGGTGGTAGCGGCGTGTCTAGCTCATCTACAAAAGGAGGGCTTGGATCCGGATCGGCTACCGGAGTTGTTCGTTCACGCAGACAAATGTTCACGATATCGACTTCCAACGGCGGCGGCGATGTAGATCTTGTCTTGGGAGTGAACGGGTATATCTGGATATCGAAACACGTTGAGGGCACGGCAGCTGCGTCCTCAGCCACGGAGCATGTATCGATTACGCGCATGGAGGAAATGGTCTCAAATTCAGTTTATTCAAGTCAAAACGACGAAATCTCGCCGGCTACAAGACGAGAGATTGCGCGTCTGACTCAATGCATCCGTGTGCTTATCCAAGGAGGACTGCGCGTAGATGAGGAGACAGTTACGGCGGCATACGATGCCAGTCTCCAGGTTGATTTGGAACAGGGAGATGACTGCGATGAAGATGGGCGGCAACGCGAAGGACGAGAATACCTGGAAGGAACCCAAGCGAAGAGAATCATTCAACTAGTGACAGCACAGCAGTCGCGCTGATTATAAAAAATGATACCCAGTCCTACATCGCACCCATACTGAGTACTCCTTCTCTGCGATGAATAATTTCTCAATTCTCATTTGGGAGACGCGATAAGGACCCCGCATCACGTGGAGATAACACCCGCTGTAATTGGTGCCTGAGCCCTCATGCTGGTGTACGCAGGACCATGCAGGAAGAACTCCGAGAGGCGTGTGGGAAATCTCTGCTCTGTGGCACAGAGTAGTAAAGGAGGAATAAGAAGTACTCGGCGTCGGATGAACCACCCGCCTGACATAGTATTAGAGTGCTGCTATATACATCGACGGATCCATTCGACGAAAAGTGCGGACAACGTCATGCTTAGGTTTAGGTTCCAATCCATGTGCCCTTCAAACACTTTCCAACTCTTTCAATCCCAACCTTTCTCTCTCTCTCTCTCAAGAGGCCTCTTGCATCATAATCAACGGTCCTCTCCCTTTTAACATCTCCTTTACCACTATCTTCTGTTCGTCGCTTGGACGATCTACTACACCGGACCATCTCACTTCTTGTTTTCGAGATTACCATGTCATTTGCCTCTCAGACAACCATTCTCTTTGCATCATACTCTATACCGTTCGATAGTCGGACTCGATAACTGCTCACCTAAATCTTCATCTTTTATCAGGGGCTCTTATTGTGCCTTTCACGCGAATACATACAATCCTCCTTCACTTGCTCTTATTACATCGTCCCATCTGAGCACTCGCCAACATGCCGGATCTTCGCCGCCAGGTCCTTGAAAGCGGCAAAACCATGTCTCGCAAAGCTGCGTCGAAGGAGGGCTCCCGTCGCACTTCGCGCGCAAGCTCAGCTCAAAATTCACACCAGTCATCACGGAACGCAAGCAGACAGGCCTCAGACGATGAGGATGTAGGCAATCTCAGCGATGATACTGCTGTCAGGTAAGTTTCTCTTGTCTTTCACAAAATTCAGATCTTTTCTGTAAGATGATGTCATAGCCCAAATACTAACCAAATTTCCCTTTCTTTGCAGCCTCGGCTCTTTTGACGACTTCGAGAACGTTGACGTCGAGAAAGATAACAGCAACTGGGCTCAGGAACTTCTTGAGGTTGTTGATGATATCTTGGATCGCAAGCGCAGCAGCGTACTTAGCCGCGAAGAAAATTATGCGGCATACTGTCGCCTTTCCAAGTTCCACTATGTAGAAGAATCTATCCGGCGCCGCGTCCCTGATCTTCTAGCCGCCTTCGCTCGCAGCATCAAGACCGAGACCAGTATACGAGAGACGACACTTGCGATGCGTGCTTTGGAGCTTCTAGCTATTACCGCTACAGATAACACTATTTTCGAACATGCGGAGCCGCTACTTACCAGGACAATTCGCGATTCAACCTCGGATGCAATTAAATTGGCAGCGATTCATTGCTTAGGAACATGCACTATATTTGGTGGCGGTGGAGACGAGGCTATTGAGGACCAGATGGCGTTCCTTCTGGATATTGTTGCCTCGGACGGGCAGTCCATCGATGCGCAAGACGGCGCTGCTGCCTGTGTTACTGCAGCTCTCCAGGAATGGGGTTTTATGGCGACGGAGATTGACGACCTTGAAAGTGAGAGCGAAGAATATATTCAAATATTCATGGATCAATTGAGCAGTGGCGACCCGAGCGTACAGATTGCGGCTGGCGAGAACATCGCCTTACTGTACGAGAGGAGCTACACCCCCCAAGAGCACTGGACTGACGAGGGTGAAGAGAACAGCAATGGCGAGTACAGCCTTGATAGTGAATCCGAGGAACAAGTCTACCACACCGGGCCTAAGCGCGTCAAACGCTACAGCCCTTATCACGACACTCCCGCACTGGAACGCCAACTACAGTCTCTTGCAACAGTGCATAGCAAGCGCATTAACAAACGCGACAAAAGAGACCTTCACAAGAACTTTGCGTCCATTCGCGCCACTGTCGCAGACCCGCGCTGCGGCCCGATGCACAGCGACCACGGCAGCAAACTCACCGTCAAGATCGGCAGACAGGGGATCATGCATATTGATCGCTGGTGGAAATGGATCCGCCTCAACTCTTTACGCCGTGTACTGCAGGGTGGGTTTGCTGTCCACTATTTTGAAGGCAACCGTGCTGTCCTTGATAATCTTCCCGTGATGATGGTTCGCCGGCAGACGGGAGACCGTCGCACTTCCCCTACTGGTAGAAGGGAAGATAAGATTCGCCAGAATCAGCGCCGGGCAAAGCTCGAGTTTACTGATGATGACTACTACTGACACAAGATCTATGAAGCTTAAAATTCTTCCCTATATCGCCCACGCAATGCGGAGTCGTTCCTTTTTTACTAGCATTCTCCCTTTTTTTTCCCTTGGAAAGCATTCTGCTATAGTTGTTTCGGCCAAGGCCTCGGCTCACGTTACAGGTTATGCTCTGGAGCATGCCGGCGAAGGTTTCTCTCGACCTGCTGTTATGGTACTAAGATTTTGGTTATATACACATCAATCTAGATCCTATTGTTTCTTGCGACTGTTATTATGATTCTCTGAGAAGAGCATTTGTAGACGGCTCATCTCATCCATGAGTGCAACTATATATATGCAACTATGTGGTATGTTATATGTCCCATGTCCAAATGCAGGGCCATACTCTATATTCAAAGACCTGCGTAAATAGCTAAATGGCATTTATCCCGTATATATCGTTACTAGCTGGAGATTTTATCCATCTAACCCACAATCGGCTTTTCTACCACCAGCTTCTAGATCCGATTTCCAAACCCCATCTCATATCCCCACCTAATTTAATTCAAAAACAGGTAAAACCCCGCTCCAGCTCCCCTTACTCCTCTCCTCCCAATATCCATCCTTGCCGCCCTTCAACCGCCAGACCATCTCGCCATCAGCCGTTTCCTCAACCTTATTAAACCATCTCGGCTTCCAATTCTCGCCGGCCGCTTCCATATCGCGTCTCCGCGCGCGTTGCGCTTCCTCAAGCTGCACCTTGACTTCTTCTGCGCGATCGACGTCGCCGTCTTCGAGGGCACGCTGATCAGGGCGCAGTCGAGAGTCTGTGGGGGGAATCTTCCCTTTCTCAATCGGTGTGATTTCATTCAGCGCTGCAGCGAAGGCAGGAAGACCGTAGTGTTTGGGGGCATTGGGAACAAGGGCTCCTGCTGTCCAGATTGTGGAGGTACCGGATGAGCCGCCGGATAAAGAAAGGGAGGAAGTCCAGGTGCCTGAAAGTGAGACAGGCATTTCACGACCGGAAGAGTCGAGGAGTTTGGTGGATACTTCCTCCGAGCGGCCGGAGAACATGCCACCTGCTTTGAAGGTAGAGATTGAGCGACTTCCCGTTGTCTCATTGAGCACTGTCATTTCGCCGACTGGTTCAACGTATTTCTCGCCGGCGATGATATTGCGAAGAAATGAGGTTGCTGGAGTCAAAGAGAAGTGCTCGCCTGTAGAGTGGAGAGTAATACGGAGCTTGCCCTCCGTGACAATTTCAGCGGATTTTCCCCAGAATTTTTGCGAGGGACGCGGGGACTGAGCAAGACTCCAGTCTTTACTGTCTGCTTGATAGGCGAGTTGGACAGGGCGGTGGGAGACCTTTTCGGCGACGAACCGGAAGCCCATGTCTTCACGAACGAGCTCAAAAGTTTCGCCGAGCATGGGATTGAATGGTTTACGGATTGCTCGTTCTCTGACGCGGCTGCTAGACAAGGAGGAAAGGGCGAATGCAGTTACATAAAGGTGTCGCTCGTTTGCATCGCTGACTTGGGCGGCCTTGTCAAGGAGGGCCGAGTATTCCATGATCTCCGCGGCGCGTTGAAGTAAGGAAAGAGGCTCGTTGGAGGATACGGGCATTGAAATCTGCGAGAGGTCTTTGCCAACGTTCTTGCGAAGAAACCCAATCAAGCTAGGCGGCATCACTGTCGGCGCGGGGATGTTGTTCCGCCGAGGAACTGTGTCAAGTGGCAGCGGACTAAGGGTTTTTGGTCGCGCTGGGAATAATGGAGAGTGTTGGTCGTGCGCGGCACCTGTGCCCGCGGCTTCCGTAGAATCATCGTCGCTATCGGATGGCGCATCATCAGCAACGACATCTGCCTGGGCATCCGCTACTGTATCTTCGTCACTGTCGCCTTTGATAGTGAGCAATTGGGAATCCGCGGCGTCGACGGCGTCGAAGAATTCCTCAGACCTATCGGACTCTATGCTCATCCGCGACTGCGCAGTTAGCTGAGGCTGACGACGTTGTTGGCTCTCCGAAATCAAGGTCGAGAATTCGTTGACGATATAATCTAGGTCACGCAAAAGAGCCATGAGGCTATCATGTACGCCATTGGTTTGTTCTGAACTTGCCAGCACGGTTGGTTTCGAATCAAGCGAAGTATCACTTGGTGCAGACAGTTTATTTGGGGCTGCATTAGAAGCCTTTCGTTTCCAGAATGGCCGCCTCTCTTCACCATTTGTCTCCCCAGGGTGGGGGCTAGGAGACCTCCCAGGCCGTCCACGAGACGGTCCAGAAGTCATGTATTTGGGATCGGTGTCTTTGGCTAGGCGTCGGACAGCATCCCGGGATCCCGAGACTCGGCCTACGAGTTCAGCGACCCGCGTCCATTCGCGCTCCTCGGCCTCGCTTGTCAGATGGCGCTCAGGAGGTAACTGAAGCGCCGTGCTTGGATGCAGATGTCTCGGGGAGTAACCCTCATCGCCGGCGCTCTTAGAAGATGAAGCCTTCTCTAAGACGCGCTTCCAGGAGGTAAACTCGGACTCATTGCGAGCGCGTAGATGCCATACTTCAGTACCGGAGTCGATGGAGATCTCGCGAGAAGTCTCATTGCAGGCCACCGCGGCTAGACTCAGCGGAATTGAGCCACGCAGAGTAGCAGAGTTGGGGTCGTGGAAATAGGATAGCGTTGACGTTGTAAAGTCGAGGGAGAAGAACCGCCGCGCCCATCCCTGATGGCGCTTACGGCGACGCTTGAGCAGAATCCCGGTGTGTATTGTTGTTGTTCCATCTCCCTCCTGAACCTGGATTTGCGGCGGCATTTTGGCCATCATACTATTGCCCCGCCGTCGCGACGACGCGGACTCAATATCACCACCTGGTTGGCTGGCCGCATGTGTAGTAGGAACCGATTGTGGAGGCAGAGCAGTTGGGTAAGTAAGAAGAACGAGGGTCACGGTCTTGGATATCTGCTTCGAAAATGTGTTGTCAAAGACGAGTGCGTAATTTCCACCTTCGTTAGGGGGCACATCATATGTCCCCTGGACAATCTTATCCGCCTCACATTTACCAACCCATCGAATCTGCTTTAGGCCCATGGCCGTCAGCTTGTCGATAAGCGAAGCCGAGGTATTCTGCTTTGAGCTGACGCCGCCATTTGCGAGGTTCTCACTCGAATCGTTGCTCGGGGTATCAGCTGAGGTCAGATTAGGGGTACTGAGAATGCCGGACTGGC
This sequence comes from Aspergillus spinulosporus, assembly GCA_003574815.1. NCBI lineage: Eukaryota > Fungi > Ascomycota > Eurotiomycetes > Eurotiales > Aspergillaceae > Aspergillus > Aspergillus spinulosporus. The sequence goes on along the minus strand of QPHH01000001.1, from coordinate 2,331,171 downwards.
CGGGATGCTTGAAGATGCCGAAGTTGAGCGACTTCTTGTGCGGTTGGATGCTCCAAGAGATGGTATGCTCAGATTTGACGGGGACCCAGCGGACAAAGTAAGACTGTTAAGTAGATCAGTCGAGGTCAGCCGCCGGAACCATAACTCTTGCGCGTCCTTGGGGTGGTACCTTGCTATGGATTTCAAGCTCTTCCATGGCAGCCATGACTGCACGAGCAAACAGTAAGAGGTCACCGACCGTCTGGGAGGAAGGGTTGACGGCAAGACGCCGCAATTAAAGGCGCGATAGAGGGAATGGGGATATAAGAGGTGTGGGTAGGAAATTAAGTTGGTGCCTGAGGACGAAGGAGAGGAGTGGAGCGGGTTCACGGGACCATTGAAAATGACGGCATGGGACAATGATATAATCATGCAAAGAAGCAGATGATAGTAGGGACAAAAGAGATCGGAGAATATAGTAGGAAAAAAGAAAAGGGATGTGAATCAGCCGAAGGGGCGAAAGCGGCAGACTTGTCATCTTCCGCATGTCATTCTTTCATAAATAATGCGGAGATCTTAAGGCTGTGGCACGGAGCCTCCGAGAAACACCGAGGAACCTTCAGGGCGTCATCACATGGGCTAACGCTGCCACTCAGGAACCGGGCATTCCGATCATTATAAATCTATTCAGCATCAATTCTTCAGTGGATCAATTACTCCGTAATTACTCTGGAGTAAAGTGGTTAATCCTATTGAGCATCCAAGTCTAGCTTTCGTCGTTGATGTAGTAGTATAGTGAAACCCTATCCCCGCAAAATCATAGAAAATATTACACAATATAGAAGAAAAATATGCTAGATAAGAATATGAAAACACTTAACCCCTCAGCGTCGTTTCCCACTTTGCATGTTTGTGAACAACAGCTTGAATCCATTGCACAATGCCCGCATGTCTGGATAAGGATTGCGCTGCAGCTCGTACCCTTGGGGGATCACCTTGACTGGCCAGCTGTGCACCTGCGCGTGCTCTCCGGCCTTGAAGCAAAGGAAGAAGTACCCAGCATGCTTGGGGTCTATGCAGAAGGCGTACGCCGACCGTCGCGGGTTAGCCTTAGTATAGGTCTCCAGCCACTGGTCTGAACTGTCGTTAGTACTCAGTTGAATAGTAAAATGTAGGAAAATGACGTACAGGTCGTATCTTTGCTGCCCTCCTGGTATTTCTCGTGCAGCATCATCTCATCCACCTTCTTGGCCATGGCTTTGACGTGGTTGAAGATCAGATCATCCAGATCACTGTATGTAAATCGACCTCCAACCTTCAATGTACGACCAACGGAGAATTCATTTTCCTTGTCCAACTCCAACACATCAATATGCTGGAAGATGCCGTCTGCCACTTTCCAGGTGACAGCCAAGTGATCGGGCCCTTTCGAAGACGGTCGGATAACCACGTCGCCGCGACTTTGAGACCCAAGGAACTCCACTGCCTGCGTGGAGTTGAACGGACGGAATAAGGGATGTTTGATGACACGCATCGTACGCCCACCGTCCTGTGTCTTGGCCTCTAGCGCCTCTTGATCCTGCTCTTCCTGGCGATAATCCCATTCTCCTGCGTGTGCTCGGTCAGCGGCCCGCCTGGACGGCCGGCTGACTTGTTCTTCCCGTAGCGACACGTTACATGTAAATGTCTTGCGGTTCAGGAACATCACCTTGGCCGGTACTGTTTGGTGTAGAGAGTAAATTGCTCTTACGGGGATGTCGTAACGATCAGTCATCTCCGACTCTCCAACGAGTGCGTCGACACCGCAGTCCAGCTTGCCTTCGATATGGTCATCCCTGATGCTCTTGATAGAAATCGGTACTACCATGCCCTCCGCCAAAGTCTGGGTTGTCTCACCAGTGAGCATGGTGAAGATGTCGTCTGTACTGAGGAAGACAAAGTGTTTCCGTAGCTCTTCGTAAGGCTGCTGGAGTTCCGCGCGGATGGTTTCGAGCGTAGCCCGCTTTCGCTGGTTGAGGTTCTTCTCTAACTGTTCCGCGTACTCTTCAAGAATCAGATCATTTACACGATCCTGAGCATCTTCCCGGAAGAGCTTGCGCACAATTGCACCGGGCCCATTCTCGTCTGTTTCTGCCTTAATATCCTCTTCGTCCAACTCCAACGCGTCCGCTGCCATTTTGCGAGCGATATCGTAGTCTTCTGGATGCACTCGAGTGTTGTCGAGGGGATCCGAATCTGCGTCTGCGCTTTCATAGTCGATATACAGGAAACTTGCGGAGTTGTTCCATACTTTTACTCCCATGGCAGGGTACTGCACCCCGACTCCAAGCAGAGAAAATCGGCTATTGACAACACCTCCAGTCATGTTCACTATTTTTAAGAGGTGTGCTGCTTTGCGTGGTCCCAGGCCGCATACGTATGGGAGAAGGTTGGCAGTAGCTGGGTCTGACACAGCTTCGTTAATATCGACTCCGACCAGGTTGACCATGTCGACCAGCGCGGTTTCAAGCTGCTTCAGCAGTAGCTCCTGCGCCACCAGCTGCTGCCCTGGCTTGAACTGAATCGACACAATGTCTCGACCCAGCGAAGCGTACTCCTTTAGAGGGCTCTGCAGATACTTGGCAAGTCCTACACAATAATGGGTGAGGGGGGCGAAGCTGGGGTGGTCTTTCTTAGCCCGATCACTGTTCTGATAAAGTCGCGCCACTTCGTCGTTAACGATCACTACTTCCAGACGGTCACTGACCTCCTCGTCACGGTCATCAGTGTAAAGAGCACCTCGCAGGTCTTTCGCATCCACGATTTCAGTCAATAGCTTGTAAAGCCGCCGAGTCTCAGGGGACATGCCGGACACTCCGATGACATCTGGACGGCGCCGATTAACAAGCTCAACTAAAGCTTCCAAGTCTTTGCCGTCGGCGATACCGCGATCCTTGTCCCCCAGAGACAAGTCAGTGAACTTGCCGTTTTCAAGGACCCGGCCATCCTCCTCAACGTAGGCCCAGTGGATTGGCGCCCGGCCGACAACACCAGTACCTGTGGACAATGCCAAGACGCGAGGGACCGTACCCAGAATCATACCTTTTGGCTTGTACGGAGCCTGATCCAAGCGCTGAGAGAACGCTTCCCGACACTCTTTGGCAACATGGTTCTCACATTCTTGGCGAATGTTCTCCTTGACGCTGCGGTTGATTACGCGCTCTAACTTCCCAAGAGCCAGGTCGACAGCTTCTCGACGCATGCGATTCCAGGAGTCGGCGAGCTCACTGTAGTTGTCCGACTCGATATTAGGGTATAAGCGCTTGCGGAAATTCTCGAAGTTCTCAAAGCGCACTTTAACCTCGATAAGACCTTCTTCCTCAGCCTTCAGCATGCGGAGAAATAGCTCAGGGCTGCGCGCGATATCGCTAAGTTGCTGGTCTCGAAGGTACTTGAATTCGTAGTACGGGTGTTGCTCATCAATGCGCCGCAAGCCCTTCTCAGTGCGGAAACAATCTACCGCGCCGTTCATGTAATATGCCTGGCGGATGACTTTGCGCATTTTGGGACTCATCACAATCTCCTCTGCAAACATACCCTTAGCGGCCTTGAGTACTTGAGAAGAGTTGTTGAAGTCATTATCAACGAGTCCATCCGCCATTTCCTCTGGGCGCTCCGATGGATCTTCCGTGTACTGACGACGGCCCTCTTTCAGAGCGTTTTGAGCGAATGCATCTGCTGTAATACCAAATGCACGCACAAGACCATAAGCCTTGCTATTGCGAACACGCTCGAAGAAGTTCCTGGTGAGAGCCTTCCGCCTTTGAACTTCTCCGTTGGTATCACCGTTTGTGAGCGTCAGATCCCTTATCTGCGAGGCGTATTGGAAGTGGAGGTAGTCTTGAATATCTTGCAGCTCTTCCATAGTAGTGGCTATGGGCAACATTTCCTCCACAATAGAGTCCTCGACGGAGAAAACCGACCTTATGTTGTCATAAGTCTTTTGGATAGTGTTGCGTTTCTCCACCAGGGCTTTGAACTTGAGGTCATAATCAAATATGTCCCACAAATCAGTCATGTTCAGCAACTTCTCCGCTTTAATAGTATATTGCGAGCTCGAGTCGTCTGCTGCAGCCCCGTCCACGGGTACCTTGACCGTGTGAATCATGTAGTCCTTTCGATGCTGGAAGATGAACGGCACCTCCCAGTCATCAGTGACGAGGAACTCTAGAACCTTGGCCACTGACCGCTGGAAAGGTTCACGCAGCTCCGGCTCAATCCGTTTCTTGAGAAGCATGAGGTTCGCGATCCAAGCGGCTTCTTCACGGAACTGATCTTCGCTCAAGATAACATTGCGGTAGGGCTTGCGGGCAATTTGATGTCGTTCAGGCTCGTCTATAAGACGTATTTGGTTATCCTCTTCAGTCAACATCTTCTCGGCGAGCTGTGACGGCTCAAAGACATCCTTCAGATCCAGGTGCTTTTCGACGTCTTCCTCCTGCTGCTCCTCTTCCTCCTCCATAGCAAGAGCAAAATCGTATTCGTTCCCATCGCCAAAAGCGGCGCGCATGTCTTCAAGCGCGTTCTCGTCGAGGCCAGTGGTGTCCGTGGCTCCAAAGCCGATCGTCTTCCTAGGACGGGCTACCTCCAGATCTTCTCGTTCCCTTTGTAATTCATCATCCGAGAATACATCTTCTTCGATGAAATCGTCCATCTCGTCGCCGGGGTGCCTTCGGTGCCTGCCGTACTCTGGTGCAGGCTCATCTTCTTCGTCGGAATTGAAAAAGTCATTGATAGCCTGAGATGGTTGCCGCGAATCTCGGTCCTTGTGACCGCGTTTTAGGCGCTTGAATTTTGACTGCGGCCTGTTAGTACTTCCTTCCTACCAGCAGTGGATCGAGGGAACTATACATCTGCTGCAGCCGCATACTGGAGCCCTGGATTGAGCTCACCAATCAGCTCCAAGTCTTCCTCGTCAAGATGTTCATCCTCGCGTTCTCGCTCTTCGCGTCTTCGCTTCCTTCTCTCTCGCCGGCGTTCAGCGCGCTCCTCTTCTTCTTCGTCCTCGTCGACGATGAACCCTTCTCGGACCTGGAAACCACAAGAAATGAGTAACTACAGCAACAGATGCTGGTGCACATCAGACTGTAAGATCGTAACTTACAGCGCGAACTGCATCTTCGTCGTCGTCCTCATCTTCATCTTCCTCGCTAGAATCGTATTGATTGACACCGGCCTCGAGGGGTTCCTCGCCCTCTCCGTATTCGTCAACAAGCTCTGCCTCATTCTCTTCCTCGTCCAGCACGGCTTCCCCCTCCACGAAATCTCGGGCGCTCATTGTGTGTTGTCAGACTTTCTGGTGACGAGGTGAGAACGGCTTGCAACGTGACAAGCGAGGTACTGCGCGGAAAAGAAAGTAAAGACTCCAAATCGCCCAAGATTAGTCAGAAATACACACCGCGAGTCACCAACTCGATGAGGAGAATTGCGCTGCGAAAGTCTGGGGTGCTCAAAGAACGACCTCCAGATGGCTGGTCGGCCAAAGTCTTCTGGCAGTCGGAGTGGCTCACCAGCTCACCGCCCTGTGTATGTGGCTGTAGCTGTGGTTGGCGGCATCACGTGCCAAAGTCTGCTCTATCAGACGACGAGCATACGTTTGACATTAAATCCCGGTCAGACTCTTAGCCTTTAAATTCATATATGGGTGATTGGCCATGGGAGATTCTGATGTATACCATACAGATATTCTTGAAGCAGACGTTTGGGGGTTCTAGCTGTGTGCGAACGACGTATCGCTGAAAGATGGTCAATCGGGGGACATCTATTATATAAGTTGCCTTTGTCTAATATAGGAACAGCACGGGATTCAATGAGAAAGACTTTTAAAGAGTATGTGGTCTTGAGGAAGGTAGTCTCGGTCCAGCTTTACTTCACCATTTATTGAGAATAAATGCTTTGGACTTATGATCGGTCAATAACTATCCAGCCAAGCCCTCCAGCCGCTGATATTGGCGCCTGTGTTTTCCACTTCCCTCTATCTCCGCCCAACTCCACCAGCACATTAGGTAGTCCTAAGTTCCGTCCACCGTCCATCCATCGACTTGGATATCCCTCTTTTCCCCGGTCGTCGATAACGTTTCGTTGATTCCTTACCTGGAGCTCTCTTAAGTTGTCAATCTCCACTTGGCGGACTTCAGAACAAAGTGAAGAGATTATCTGACGCCGACTGTCGCAGCTGGGTCCAGGGGAACCCCCCACCTTGTTGGCTTGAACTTGCGGCGCTTGTCTGCAGCTGGCGCCCAACGAGCAATCCACCTGGCTGGCTCAAGCTCTTGTCACGAACTGTTGACCTGCCCTAACCATACGGCTCGAACCGGTTCCTATTTCTGTCGATATTCTGTTCTCCTGATTCCGTTATCGTCTCGGCCACTCGTTCCGCAGTCATTCTCTAGTCGCCGTCACCATGGCCGATCAATTCAAAGCGCGAACTTTGAAGCGTAAAAACGTCAAGGGTCTTGCCCTGAACGCTGCTCCGAAGTCCACCCCGACACTGTCTAATGGCGATTCTCAGGTTCCCGGCGCCGCTGGCAACGGCGAAAGCAACCGCACTGATACCCTGGAGATTGGTTTGGAGTTCAGGTTGGATTTGCGCAGCGAGGACCTGATTACCCTGAAAGAACTTGGTGCTGGAAATGGAGGGACAGTCTCTAAAGTCATGCATGCTTCGACCAAGGTTATCATGGCTCGGAAGGTAGGATTCACCTATGGCATGGGTCTTGGGCTCTGTTGACAATGCTTTAGATTATTAGGGTCGACGCGAAAGAAAACGTCAGGAAGCAGATTCTGCGAGAGCTTCAGGTGGGCCACGATTGCAACTCTCCAAACATAGTGACCTTCTATGGAGCATTTCAAAACGAAGCAAGAGATATCGTGTTGTGCATGGAATATATGGATTGTGGGTATGTTCAGGGATTCTCGTCCGCTTTTATTAAGATGCTGATTATTTGTAAAGTTCACTTGATCGGATCTCCAAAGACTTCGGGCCCATCCGTGTTGATGTGTTGGGGAAAATCACAGAGTCGATTCTGGCGGGCCTTGTCTATCTTTATGAAGCCCATCGTATCATGCACCGCGATATCAAACCATCCAATGTTCTCGTGAACTCCCGAGGCAACATCAAGCTGTGCGACTTTGGAGTCGCAACCGAAACAGTCAACTCTATTGCGGACACGTTTGTTGGCACTTCAACTTACATGGCTCCCGAACGTATCCAAGGTGGTGCCTATACTGTTCGCTCGGATGTTTGGAGTGTAGGTTTGACAGTCATGGAATTGGCGGTCGGCAGGTTCCCGTTCGATACGACAGATTCCGCTGCTGGAGACCGAGCCAGCGCGGGACCCATGGGTATTCTGGATCTTCTCCAGCAAATTGTCCACGAACCCGCTCCTAAACTGCCAAGGAGTGACGCCTTTCCGCCGGTTCTGCATGAGTTTGTTGCGAAATGTCTACTCAAAAAGTCTGAAGAACGACCGACGCCTCTTGAGCTATATGTGCGTATTCCCTTACCTTGCTGACTTGTTGCGTACTAAACCATGATATAGGAGAAGGACGCATTCCTAGCTGCTGCCAAACGGACCCCAGTCGACCTCCAAGAGTGGGCTATCAGCATGATGGAGCGACATAACCGGAAATCTTACTTAGCACCCCCAGCGCCGAAATCACTCAAGGAGACTAGAGAGTCTCCATCGCCTGCCCAAGCTCCATCGCCCGTCCAAAAGCACAGTACCAGCAGGCCATCCCGCGGCATAACCGGGGATATCCCTCTCAATTTAGCTCGCGACAGCTCCTCGCACCAACGACAACATGCACCCCAGAGTCAATCGCAGCTTCCTCCGAATCCGTCGCATTATTCTTCGAACTCATCTCATTACTCTTCGCGTTCGTCCCGCTCCCCACCACCAATCTCATTGGAGCACCTCTCTCTTGAGTCTAAGCAAGATGAGCACCGACCTACTCGTCGTCCCTCCCGAACTCCCCTGGGCGACTCGAGCTCTAGCTTAGATCAGTCCCTACGACCTTCTATAGGATCTCGTTCAGCTAGTTCGCATAACACAAACTCGCGAATGCCGCTACAGAGCACGGCCCTGCCTTTTCGTGTTGCACCTACGCCTGGTGGGTATCCCACCCCCAACTCAGCATCCTGGCAGCGGCGTGGCGACAATATGGGAGCTATCTAAACCATTCATGGGCCCCTGCCAAAGTTTGCTTTCTTCGAATTACCAACTAAATTCTTGACGGGCCACCGTGTTTCTGATGACTTGCATCGGCAGGGCGTAATCGTTCTTCACCATTTGTGCTTACTCCCTTTTCATGCATCTTTCTTTCTTTACTTCTTATTTCCTTCTTTCTGTTTTTCACATTGGCTGTACACCTTGGGAATCGGCTCATGGTTGAACAATTCATCGTCATCTCACTGTATTCGAGGCTGGAACTCTTGCATCTGTCTTATTCTGGATCTGCATCCCCTAACTACGTTGGCTGTTTTCTGCAATCAAATCCAGCGAAGAATGTACGTCACTGCAAATTCTCACCACATACGAGCATCGAGGCCAGCACACCTCTACATAGTTTCTCACGTGCCATATTCGAGTGAATTCAGGTTTTGTAGTTACAGTAAATGGCCAGAGTAAGTGTGAATTGTAGAGACAGAACTACAGGCTAGAATGAATCCCGGGCTCGTGGACAATTGAATACTCGTTCATGGGCTGGTGGGTGTGCGGTGGAACAGTGCCACAGAGCGTATGACATTCGAGTACCTACCAGCTGCAACAAAGGCTCAATCTCGGGAAAATAACTCACACGACTACAACCTTTACAGACCTTCTATCTGAACAGCTTCAAGACCGCAGCGGATCAGCGACTATATGTTGGGCGTTTCCCTGGCGCCTATAATGAGGCGAGCTGGGTACGGCCTTGATACTAACCAATCGTCAACCCTCATCTTGGAGGAAAACGAGAGGAACCCAGCAAGACTTGGTGGAGGCGAGGCATGCTGGGCAAACAGATCCCAAGAACAGATTGTGAGAGACTCAAGGAGTTATTCGATTTTCGAAATGAGGCTTGAGAGACTGGAACAGCATATAGCGAAGCCAAAATAAAAGGCCTTTCGTCTACGTCAATGATCACAATGCCGGGAAAGTTCCTGTTTGAATTATAATTACGATGGTTTTCGTGTACTAGAAATGCCTCTATGTGTGTTTCAAACCCAAATCCAACTCCTTCCCAGAAACGCTCAGACTTAAATCATGTATGGTATGCATAAGTGCCCGCTTGAAGACAAATTGACTCAAATGATTTAGATCCCAGCAACCCTCCGAAAAACGACGTTTGGAATGATCCTTCCACCCCCGGCAACTCCCTCACCAGACAAAGGCTTCCCATCACCTTTCGCAAGGTCCGTCAAGAACTTCCCTAGGTGCTCTGTTGGCGAATCGCTCTTTGTGAGCACATTTCGCATTAGCGGGCCGAAGATCGCATGTATTGATTTAGCTTTGAAAGATTGCTGATCTGGCCGTCGCAGTCTAGCTTTGAGAGTCTCAGGATCGTTCGCCGTGTCCACATAGGCCGGACGCACGCAGAAGGGTTTGAGGCTGGGATATTTTGTGGAGAGATTAAGCAGAGCAGTTTCGGCTTGCCCTTTGACGCGGCCGAAGAGGGGTGTGAACATGCTCGGGCTTTGGGTCGCCTGTATATCCGCATTAGCTGGCTCGCTAGAATAAAATGGTCGAACAAGGGCTGAACGTACACCCTCTCCAGAGACATAGACGAAATTAAACGAGTCAGATAATGTCGAAAAAGCCTTTGCTGCGGCAAGAGGGTAGTCTAGAGTGATTTTGATATACTCCCTGTGCGATGTTAGACCATAGTGTAGCTCAACTATCTGTGAAGGATATAGCTCACTCCTTCGAAACCAACGTCTGCGAAATCCCCTGCGCCCAGATACACCCATCCGCCCCCTTCAGCTTCTCCAAGAGCTCCTGCGGGTACTCGTTGTAGTTGGTGTGCTGGATAACAGTGACATTGGGCTTGTTTTCCGCGGCGGGGACTGGACTGCGGCTGAGGATGTACAGCGCTGAGATCTCGCCCCCAGGGAGGCTGAGGATGTGGTTGAGGGTTGCGGAGCCGACAACGCCTGTGGCACCGGTGAGGATGAGACGCATTTCGCTTCAAGCTTCTTGTATATCTCGCATTAAGTAGGAGTGTAAGGTCGACAATAATGTCGACAATCAGAGGAAATCGACATTTATAGGTGATCCCCATGCTGTTCAAGCTGACCGGAAGACTACCTACTTCGCCGGAGATACTGTCGATCTCGATAAGTCCGGCAGTCGGGCTTGGCGTCAGCCATCTTTCAACGAATCCTGATTCTCTGACCATTTTCCTTCGCTGCGGCTGAGGTGAGCCACTGGCTAGCTTGAAAGATACTCCGAACCGAACAGGCGTAAAGCGTCGGAGATCGGCATTTAAAGCCAGTATTGGCGCTTGAGCCAAGGTAATTCGACTTTTACTCTGAGTTATCTTGTTTTTTGTGCTATGACTCGATGACCGTGGGTAAATATGCTAACGAGTAGATAGAGCGGACGTTGAACCCGTAACGTTGCTGCTTCATCGCCAACTCGAGCTTCCAAGTCGGCGTCTTGCAATACTGCTGCTATACTGTTTAGAAGAGAGGACTCAACTATAGCGTGCAGCGGTGACCGATTTACTAGTCCTGGCCCAGAGACATTGTCGGATACGAACTTTTAGTGTCAGCCCACCGGTTGTGTTTACAGGCTCAAAGTCCAGACGCATTGAGCGGATCGTGCTCATAGCTATCGGAGTCATTCCACAGCAGTCTTCTAGATTCTTCAAGTCGCAAAGGCAGTGGTAGTGACAGGTGTTTGGTGTTCTCTTGGTGCCATAGGTCGGGCATCAATGGCATGGGCTGGCTCTCTGGGGCTGGAGAAAGGCTTTGTATCAGTCGTCGATTCCGCAGCCGCCTGATGTCTTCATAGCGGGTCATTGCGGTAGATTAGGAAACGACGCTTGTCCGCGCTGGTTTCGACAAGCTCTGCGGCGGGGTAAGGGGTAGTCGGACTAATTCATCTCTATCTGGCTGGTGTCGTACCCATGAGCCTCTATATATGCGGTTCTTTTGCTGGCGCTCCTTTAGCACCTTTTCCGAAATTGATGGAATAGGGCTACCGACCGTCATGGAAGCCTATCTAGCCTTGCACTGCTGGTTGGGTCAGATTCTTGTCGACAGTCGATCACGTATTTCGCCCACCACATTCTTTACATTCTGACTGATCGAAATCCTGGGCTAGGCCCCCAGCATTTCCACAAAACGAAGCTTGAAGGGTGATTTGCTGGGGAAACCAGAGCCCTGCGGCTCAGCCACGAGATCGCGTTGGGGCCAAAACTAACACCAAATCATATTAATGCCTTTCCCTTGCGCAGCATTATGAGCTGAAGGTAAAGCTTGAACTACGTCGATTTCCAATCTTTCTTCCCTCTGTTCTGTAAAGAAGGATACCACAATGTCTGCAACCAGAACTATAACGCGACCCCGATCACGCAATGGCTGCATTACTTGCAAGTACGGCCCCGGTCATCTATATCGCCAAAAATAAGAGTACTAAGCCATGCTTAGAATCCGACATGTCAAATGCGACGAAGTCAAACCCTTCTGCAGTCAATGCCAAAAATCCGGCCGCAAATGCGACGGGTACGATAACGCCTCGCAAACCCAACTGCGCGCGCGCATCGCCGAGCGTCACCAACCACTTAATCGAAACACTCTTGGGGCAGACCATCGACTTGTTCTGCGGCAAGGAACGAGGACAGAGAGGCGCTATATCGATTTCTTCTACACGCGGACCTCGCATGCATTTGCAGGATTCTATGATAGCAAGCTCTGGTCGTACCTTATACCACAGTTTGGGGAGCATGAGCCCAGTGTGAGACATGCTATGACTGCTATCGGCGCGCTCCACGAACGGTTCGAGCTTAGTGCTTCAGCAGCAGGGAGCGCGATTCTGACGGTAGAGGGTTCAGCGCCGACAGAGCAGTTCGTGCTGGAGGAGTATAACAAGTCAATCCAAGTTCTAGTCAAGTCACTTCCTGCACACAGCCGAGGAGAAAGTATCAATTTGGCGTTGACGACGTGTTGTCTGTTTATCTGTCTGGAGATGTTACGAGGAAACCGGAAAGAAGCACTGGATCATATTGAAGCAGGGCTACGGATTATCTACAAGCATGAGCAGCTAACATCAACTGGTCCTGGTTGGACCAGCGAGCTGTATCAACAACTCCGCGACCTCTTCCTTCGACTTAACCTTCAAGCATCCTTCATGGGCCGCATGTTGGCCCCTATAAGCGTGGACTCACTAGACACTAGATATGGGCACATCTTCACTGACCTGCTTGAAGCAAGGTCCCACCTCGATCGTCTAATGACAAAAGCCCTCCGCTTCGTCCGCTCCGTCGGAATCATGCGCGAAGAACGACCGCCGGCAGTACAGGCCAAGTTCGAAGCAGAACGCGACCAGAGCTGTGAGGAACTGCTATTTTGGCGATGGTCCCTCGATAAACTCCTCGCCAAACTCGGGCCGGAAGTCCAACAGTCAGACCTCTGCGCCTCCCTTCTACTGCGAATATATTACCAGGCCGCGTTGCTATGGCTCCGTGTCGCGTTAGACCGAGACGAGAACGGACACGATAACTTTACCGCGGATTTCGATTTGCTTATATCCCACGCGGAGGAAATCCTTCGTCTTACCTCACCTACCCGAGTCACGGAGAAAGCGAGAGTGAAAGACGCTGAATCAGCCTTCTCACTCGAGGGCGAAATAATCGCACCCGTGTACTACGCCGCCGTCCGTTGCCGCAACCCCTTCCTCCGCAGGCGCGCCCTCAATATTCTCCTCCAATACTCCAAGCGCGAAGGAATGTGGGATGCACGTCTTTACGCGCAGGTTACGAAAGTCGTTGTCGAGGCTGAGGAAAGTCAATGTCCGGAGCCACCGACGAGCGAAAAGGACATTGGGTCATTGGCGAGGGTGTATGAAGCTGTTCAATTAAAGGAAATCAAGGCCAATCCGACGCAGGTTGTGCTTTATACGAAGCCTGAAGGGGTGAATGGCCCGTGGAAGGCGAGGAGTGTTATGGTTGAGTGGTGATTCACTTATATGGGACTCTGGAGTTTAACGTTTGTGGGCCCGGTGACTCGGCGTTCTTTGTCTTTCATACCTTATCCGTCTATTTCTGCAGTATTCAACGTGGCTAGTCCCATACCCATTTCTTGCGGACAAAGCTTCCCAGGCTCAGAGGGGATCCCAGAGTGTCTTTCATTATCGTTGACACTCCTCTCCATAAGCTCAAGTTCTCAGAGCCAATGAGCAAAAAAGACTGTCTTTTTTGTCCACATATCCTTTGTCCTTTCGTGAACCAGCAAAACCTATAATAGGACTCTTGGCGTTTCGCCATTGCCTACACCATTAACTGTGAGGTAAGTGATGAACGATCTCTTTGGCCTCTCATTTACTTGAGTTCGATCATTGAGCCAAGATCATCTTCTAGAGAAGAAGAGTAGAAAAGATCTACAAGGGATTGATGCAACCCCAGCAGATAATTGTAGGCATTAGATGGTATTCTTTGCGCACAAGACGTTTCGTCAAGCCCATCCCTACCCCACTAAATGCTACAGCCTCGATAAGTGGAAGAAGATCGCGTACTATAGAACGAGCAAATTATTGGCTGACAACGTTTTAACTAGCTCAAAATGGTATAGTTCTGTACTAGCCCGAGCCTATATTCTGTTTGTGCGTGGGGGATTTTCAACAATGACATCCAAACCCATTGCCAACCTCGCCTTGGTATTATGTGAGTCAGCAGGATTCTCAGACATTGGAACCATCCTATATAAGTCTTTATAACCCACTCCTTTGAGGCACCCAATGACTGACCAAACAACATACTGACTCCGATTAAGACTCCAATTCAAGTCCAACTTCGAGCCCAACTCATACCCCACATTTACTGTAGCACAATGGCCGCCCCAGCTAAAAGACCGGAGATCATCGAGATTGCACGCGGGCTGGACCACGTCCCCATGTGTGAGGACTACGAAAAGATGATTTCGGGAATGATGTACCTTACTATCCGGCTGACCCAGCTTCATGCGAATCAACGTGCTAATATATCATTCCCAGGTACAATCCCCTGCTTCCCACTCTTGCCGCAGCACGGCACCGCTGCCGGGGCGTGGCCAGTGATTACAACAATCTCGACACAAAGGCGGTCTCCTGGGAAGAGATCGGAGAGCGCCGTTTCGAATTGTTAAAGAACGTTGTTGGGCGAGTTGGCGAAGGCACGTTCATCGAGCCTCCATTTTGGCCAGACTACGGGTGTAATATTGTGATTGGAAGGGAGTGCTTTGTGAATTTCAAGTATGTTTCTTCCCCTATTGCCTTCGCTCCCTAGCTTTACCCAGTCAGGTTAATGGTAATGGTTAGCTTTACGGCCCTGGACACCAGCCTAATCGTCATTGGTGACCGCGTGCAACTTGGTCCTAACGTATCCATTTATACGGCAGGCCACGACACATCCATCCTATCCCGGCGCAAGTTCGTCGAGTTTGGTCACCCCGTGTTCATTGGAGATGATTGCTGGATTGGGGGAAATGTGGTTATTCTACCTGGTGTGAGGATTGGAGAAGGGTGCACGATTGGGGCGGGGAGTGTGGTAACGAAGGATATCCCGCCGTTTTCGATTGCCGTGGGGAGCCCTTGTAAAGTCATAAAGACCATTCAGAGTGCAGAGGAGGAGATGAATGATCCCAAGAATCCGTATAGGAATCTGCCAGAGAAGTCGGGGTAATCGGCTGGGAGCGGTGCTTATAGGCATGTGGTGACCGTGAGTGGGCGCTCACTTTGCGCATATTGCATATGGAATGTCGATACTTACGATCTGGACTGATATTCAGGGACAGATGACAGACAGGTATAAATGACTGATTTCATCTGACCGATCCGCGCCATCGAACTTCCGACTCTACCTGTGATCAGAGAATGACCTTCAAACGTCGGACTCATTACTGGCGCAGTCGTCTATATTCCTCATCTATATCCACTCCCTGTGTTATGTGACGTCATGGTGCAAGCCTTCCCCTGATGATCCTACCAATCTCGAAGGTCTTAAACCCATCACCTTGTTCCCACTTAGCTATCAAACTCAGGACCACCATCTAGACAAGGTGCCCAACAGACACGCGTTCATCATTATCTCACCCTGATATACTTTTCCCTTTCTTTCCCTAATTCAGCGCACAATCGACGCTTATCCCCCCCAAAACTCATTCTTGGCTTCCCTGATTTCTTATGCCCCATAAACGCAGAGAGGCATACAAATCCTACCTCGGCGCTGCCACGTACACGCCGGTCTTGTCGAGATCCCAAATATTCCAACTTCTCTCAACTTCTCTTACGGGCTGCTTCTACTCGAATGTGCTCTTCGTCGACGCCCAACAACTGAACCTCACACTTTGAGACGGCGGGTCCCCTACCGCTGGGCTTATTACCTCCGTATTACAGAGAGCCTCAGGATAGACGCTATCTACGCCTCTGCTGTGGCCTTCCCACCAGGATAATTCCCAGGTGACTACAGTTAGACGTGGTCTTTAGCAAGGATCTGCAGCCACCACTTCCGCCATCACCATATTGCACGTTTCACGCAAGCGACTGTAATCCCGACGGAGAGCGACAGCAGCGAAATGAAGCAGCAGCAAGTGAAACCACAAGGCAGGATCTGTAACCGGATTGTGTGCTTGCGGCAACGAGGCAGCGGCGGCGCAGGAAACTTATGCTGATGAAGGCGATCGGCGGCTCACTGTGTCTACATGTGTGGCTGCCGGGTAAGATGGGGGGAGACATTAGCCGGACAGAGTGATGACTTGTGATACGAAGGCATATGAAGGGGTTAGTCCTGTGGAGAAGCTAGGTTTGAGAAGGGTGAGTTGAATGGGGGAAGAGGGTGTTAGGAAGAGAAGGGTCTTCTACTAGGTAGCCCCTGCGGAGGTAAAGACTCATATATTCAACGTTTTAGTGATCTCTCGTCTGTTCAAGTATCCAGCAATCCCAGTTATTCTCAGGAGAATATTTTACCTGAAACAAATTTCGTGGCACTTCCTTATTTGACACGGAGAGATACCTGAGAATCATCCTGGCTTCCCCGCATCTTCATCTCGGCCCTGAAGATCAATACTTGGCCGTTTCATACTAACAAACCTTGTATGTGCTGAAGAATATTCATGAAGTACTGCCCATGCTCTTTGGAGACGGCCACTGGGCCGGTCCTTGTATGGAACGGCATACTTCGTCGAGACTCAACATCCCTGTAGGAGTATAAGTTGAGTCAGTTCTTCTCATCCTGCTGGCTCATATCCTCCTTCAAAGATATCTCAAAATGGCCCTGTTACTATCTCTCAGCCTTCTCGCCACAACAATCTCAGCACAACAGATCGGGACACCAGAGATTCGCCCACTTCTCACAACCCACCACTGTACTTCCGCCAACGGCTGCACAAAACAGAATACCTCCGTGGTGCTCGATGCCGCCACGCACTCCATCCACGATGCATCCAACCCCAGTATCTCCTGCACCACCTCAAACGGGCTAAACCCTACCTTGTGCCCGGACAAGCAGACTTGCGCAGAGAACTGCGTCATCGACGGTATAACCGACTATGCTGCGCATGGGGTCGAAACCCATGGGTCGCGGTTGATACTCACTCAATACCGAAACGTCAACGGGACTCTATCCTCTGTTTCACCGAGAGTCTATCTCGTTGACGAGTCAAACCCTGATGAACAGGAGTATCAAACCTTGTCTCTGCTCGCCCAAGAATTCACCTTCACCGTTAACGTCTCCGCGCTCCCATGCGGGATGAACGGCGCGCTATATCTCTCTGAAATGTCCGCCTCCGGCGGGCGCAGCGCCCTAAACCCTGCCGGAGCCTCCTACGGCACAGGCTACTGCGATGCCCAATGTTACGTGAATCCCTGGATCAACGGCGAGGGAAACGTCGACGGCTACGGAGCCTGCTGTAACGAGATGGATATTTGGGAGGCGAATTCGCGGAGTACGGGGTTCACGCCTCATGCTTGTTTGTATGAGCCAGAGGAAACTGAGGGAAGAGGGGTATACGAATGCGCCTCCGAAGATGAGTGCGATAGCGCGGGCGAGAACGACGGCATTTGTGATAAATGGGGTTGCGGTTTTAATCCATATGCTCTGGGAAATACGGAGTACTACGGCCGTGGCCGTGGGTTCGAAGTCGACACTAAAGAGCCCTTCACGGTCGTGACTCAGTTCCTAACAGACGACGGCACGAGCACAGGTGCTCTGACCGAGATTAGACGGCTATATATTCAAAACGGGCAAATTATCGAGAACGCAGTCGTCTCGTCCGGTGCAGACTCGCTGACTGATTCCCTCTGCGCCTCGACCGCGTCATGGTTCGACTCTTTTGGAGGAATGGAAGGGATGGGAAGAGCGCTTGGCCGTGGGATGGTCCTTGCCATGAGTATCTGGAATGATGCGGGTGGCTACATGCAGTGGCTTGACGGTGGGGATGCAGGGCCTTGTAATGCCACTGAGGGAGCACCTGAATTTATTGAGGAACATACGCCGTGGACAAGGGTTGTCTTTGAGGATTTGAGGTGGGGTGATATTGGCAGTACTTTCCAGGCGTCTTAGCTGGTTTAAGCCAAGTTATTGTAGAGGGGTGAAGTTGTACGAAGTAGAATTCCAAATACACGCTGTCTATCCCATTTTGTCAGATCATAAAAAAATAATAGGGAAGTCTATATATTGTACAGTTGCTGAAGCGTAGATACAGGCGGTAGGACGACCCAGCCCTACCTCTCAACCCAGCTCTTTAAACACCAAAAACCTCCTTAACAAGCATCTTCTTATTGACTACAGGGAAACCGATGTTAGCAAGGGACTTAGAATGAAAATGGGAGTAGATGAACCATACCTTTTCCCATTGCATTTCTTGGAATCGCCCCCTTCAAAACCTTCATCTCAGACGGCAACTTATACGCTGCAAGGCGGTCCTTCAATGCCCATCGCATATCGAGGGCCCCCCAGGACTTCCCATTTCGGCCTGTCTTCGCAGCAACCTCAGAGTTAAGCACGACAATGGCCACGACTTTTTGGCCCCATTGCTCAGAAGGGAGACCGACGACGGCTGCTTCGGCGATCTGCGGCCTAGTAACCTCAATTAGTTCTTGTAGAGAAAAAGAAGGTGAATTTTGATGGGCATACAGCGAAAGCAACTCCCGCTCAACCTCCAGCGCACTGACTTTTTCCCCACCAACCTTGATGATGTCGACGCTGCGCCGGCCCTGAATGAAGTACATTGGGCCCTTAGCCCATTCGCCGCTCTTTCCGAGTCCAGCGGTCTCAACGGGACGGCGGATTGCGACATCGCCTGTTTTGAACCAGGGTCCCTTACCGTCGACGTCTGGGGCGAACGTTTCTTGGGTCGCTTTTTCATTGCCCCAGTACTCGCGGAAGATGGTAGGGCCGCGGAGCTGGATTTCTCCCTCGCGAGCACGGCCAGTATTATCAATTTCCTCGCCAGGTTGAATGACCTTGTTTGTGTCGGTGTCGACGAGTCGGACCTCAACGGATGGTAGAGGCCAGCCAACGCTGCCGTCGACGCGGTCTGTGAAGTCGAGTCCGCAACTAAGCGCCATCCCGACCTCTGTCATTCCATAGCGCTCAAGCAAGACGTTACCGTTGCTGAGATCCTGCCAGGCTTTTTTAGTAGGCGTTGGGAGCGCCGCGGAGCCGGAGATGTTGAGGCGGAGATATTCTGGCGAAATGGCAATTTTGGATGCCGACTGAATCTGTGGGGAAAGGGTGGGAAAGGCTGATAGGAGTCTGTTGTAGATCGTTGGCACGGCGTTGAGAAATGTGATTTTGTCTTTTGTTCCCTCTGGTAGAAATGGCTGGGCGAGACGGTTCCACACCGCGGTGGGATTAAATGGGAACATGAACTCGATCAAGGAGCCAGCTAGGACTGGCGTTATTATTGCGTTCACCGTTCCATGGATATGATGCAGGGGAAGGAGATGTAGGAGCCTGTCATTTGGGCTATATTTCCATGCTTCTAGCAACGACGCCGCCTGCGACGCGAGTGCAGACTGCGGGATCAGCACTCCTTTCTAGTCGCGTTACGTTAGTTACTACTCCATCCGCTAGGTCTGCTAGGAGTCATACTGGCCGATTCGTTGTCCCAGACGTATAAAGCATCATCCCACCACTATCTCCATCGAGGCCCTCCAACTCCACAGCCCCAACCCCGGAGTTACCGGTTGTAATCTTCCCACGCACGTCAAGAATAGGCTGCCGAGTCAATTCCCCTTCCAAAATTTTCCCCGCCATATCCGCATATCGCTCCGTTGCAACCAACATTCCCGCCTGGGAGTTGTTCATGATATACTTCAACTCGTGAATTGGAAACCCCGTCGACAGAGGGACAGCAATGGCATCGCTCGCAAGTATAGAAAGCAGGATCACTTTACGGTCCATCCGTTATTAGCAAACCGCCCAAGTCGATAAGTGCTCAAGGCAACCAAGAGAAACATTACCTACGTAGTCGTAGCTATTCTCCGCCAGAAATGCGATTCGTTCACCCCGAAGCCCAGTTCGTCCCCGGCCAGATGAATTCCACAGCTGATCCTGTGCTTTAACTACATCTGCAACAAGGTTCCCGTATGTAAATGACCGGAAGGACGGGTTATGTACAATCGCGAGACTGGCGGGGTCGTGGTTCTTTAGCGCACGGAAAAGAGGGAGGTTCGGAAGTGTTGCGAGGGATCGGCGGACAGCGTAGCTAAAGAGCGTTTGGCATGATGTGCAGTTAAAGCGTGCTACAGAAGCGCGGCGGGAGAGAAGGCCCCTTGAGGCGGAAATTAATGTGCGTTGGTGCATTGAGCGACGCGATTAAGCGGCGATTGGCATGTCCCTGTGGTGGTTGAAAAGGTCCGTTGATGTCATGGAGTTGCGATCTCAAGCTGTGAGTGCCGACCGTATTGCGAGTGCGGTCAAATATACTGCGGTATGGGCTAACGACCTCAAGACACTTTCAGTTCAGAAGTATGTAGACCGAACGTCGTACTCCGTAAAGTAGACCAGCATGAAGAACGATGTGGGTTTGGTAAAAGCTACCTCAGAACCCGGGGACGAACCGACCATTCCGAAAAAGGCAATGAAGCTCTCTCCAATCCGCTCCCGATCAAATCGAATGACCCTCAAGACTGCATTGAACCGGCCTCCTCCAGTAGCAACCACGCAAACTCCATTCAGATTTGCACCCTTTCTCTCCTCATACCGAATATAAATGCCCGGTTCCGTCCGTCTTGGCCTGGTCTCCCGCCGCCTCTTCTCAACAACCATCCCAAGGATGTCCTCATCAGCTACACCCATGGAAGATCTTATGAGAGAGAAGGTACCACTCTTTTTTCTGTCCCTTCAACCCTCCTATCAGACGACATAGACAACTGCTAATGAATGTGTTTACGTGCCAGATAACTGCGGCATTCTCCCCATCCACCTTGATTATTCGCAATGACTCGCATCTCCACGCGCATCATGCACCAATGCAAGGATCGACCTCGAAAGAGACGCATTTCCAGTACATATATACCTCCTGACAACGGTGATTTAGTGCTGATTAGCCCAGTGTAACGATCACGTCATCGGCGTTCCAGTCGAAGATGCAGCCCGCGAGACATCGCATGGTGTACGCTTTACTGAAGGAGGAGATGAGTCGGGAGGGCGGGATTCATGCGCTACAGTTGAAGACAAAAACACCAGAGGAGGAGCAAAGGGAGAAGGAAAGGCAAGGGCAGTGATATGGAGCTCTTAACATGAATTAGATCATATATACCCAGTATCAGAAGATATTAAGATTATTAGGTGATGACTATCACGTAAATTCTAGCGCCAAGGAAACCAAGCGAAGAGTCTAATATATACAGCGACAATAACATGCGCATCTTAGCCAATGAGCAGCGACAGGAACCATCAAGCCGCCTCATAGATGCAACTGTACATGATCATCAGTAGGTAATTGTCAGATGACGGTGTTGATTGAGTGCTTTTCGAACAACGACAAGAATGAACAGGGCGAGACGTGGTATAGCCAGATAACACAACAAAAGGAAGAACAGAACGAGGCGGGAGCCTAGGGTCGGCTTACCCTGCGTGCAGACAGACTCCCACGGCAGCACAACTCGGATTATAGCCAGACCAGGCCCAGAAGTTAAGGGCAAATTCGTTTCGAACAAGGCGGTAGGACAACAACTAATCGAACAATGGAGATAACAAACGGAAGGATATTTTTTACTGCAGGCGTGCTGAGGCATAAACCCAGCCAAAAAATCCTTTCATCATTTATTCGCCTGCGTGACAGCAACGGCAATAGCCACAATGATGGCAATGATAATAACTTGGTAGTTCATTAGAATGGCTAAAACAGACATCGGGGCGGCGAAACTTACTAACGATGATCAGGGCGTACCATTTCCACCTCCGGGCTTTGCGCGCACTCTCGACAGCTTGCCCTAGCTGAGTGTTCGCGTTCCCGAGATCCCGAGCAACGTTCTCCGCACCCTGATCGATCTGCTCTACAGCTGGCGCCTGCTGTTCGATCATTTGGGCCATTGTAGTGACCAAATTGCTCACTTCCACAAGCTTCGCTTCAATCGATCTGATTTCCTCAGAACGTGCGGCGACAGCATCGCGTACATCGTGGCCTCTTTTCAGTCTGGCACCTGCAACCTGAGGATGAGTGAGCATAGATTGTTAATTCACCACTCGCGGATTTCTTACCTGGAAGGTTTGCTCTCTACCGGCCAGCACAGCTTCCACAGTTTGATCGATTTCTTCAGGAGAAGCTTCACTGTTATTCAGTTGAACACGTCGACGCACCTGCTCCTTCAGTCGTTTTTGAAAAGACACTTGACTCTTTTGGAATTGTTCAAATTCGTTGCGAATAGCACGGCCCTGAACCTCGAGCTGAGACTGGACAGCGGCAGATCCGGGCGTCTTTTTGACCCTCGCAATGTCCTCATTTAGCTTCTGATAACCAATCGAGATTTCATCCTGAATTTCATTCAAAGCTTGGCGAGCAGTGTCGTCTTCCCTTGGAGAGTTCGACTCGAGCAGGGCGTTCTGGGCGACGGCAAGTCGATTCTCTCTTAGGTTACGAAGAGTGGCAATGCCCTCTTTGATTTTCTGAACGTCATTGAATAGCGAGTTGGGATCTACGGGGTGCTGCACGGGATTCATCTCTAGATGTTCAGTGTGGTTAGTCCGTGTAGCATAATTCCGCGTGGAGAGGTGGCGCGCTTACCAACATCTTGGTTCCCATAGTGGTTCTGGCCATAGCCCTGGTTGTTGGCATAGGGGTTGGACTGCTGCTCTCCGTACGCCGGGTATTGGTTGTAACTCTGCCCGTACTGTTGAGGTAGATTAGCAGGTTGTCGGCAGAGCGCCTAAGCGGCGCTATCGAGGAAGCTTCCCAGGGACGCATTAGGCCGGCGGACATACACTCATCGTGAGGATATAACGGAATCAATAAATCAAGTATAGGAAGGGCTTAGTGCTGAGAATCGCAAGACTGTTTGCTAAAATCCGAAAGACGTTGAAATGTGTTGTATGCGCGAGAGCTCTGGATCTGAACCGCGGAGAGAGGGACAAACGGAGGGCGCGCGAAACAGCGACCCGGGCGGAATGCGGCGGGTGACAGAAGCGGACAGGAAGAAATGAGGCTCAAGTAGGTGATGAAACAATGGAAAGAAATTGAAAAAGAGGTGGATAGCCTGCGAAACCGGGGGAAATGAAAAACGAGGGGAGGAAGAGGAAGAAAATCAGCTCCTGACGACAGCAGTGACTACTCTGAATAGGGACTGATGACGGGTGAGACAAGAGGCTGAGCACGAAGTGGCGCGCAGCTGGAGGTTGTGGTGCTGTGCTTCCACCAATCCATCCAATACAGGCTTGTCGCTGTTATTATTAAATCGCTTGATGATGGAGACTGAGAGTCCCGCAATTTACTCCCTTGTTTCTTGTACAATTGCTTCTGCTTCAGGGGGAATTGAGCTGATGAGCTTCTCGACTCCCAGGCAAACTTTCAAGACTACGACGATCATCTCCTTTTTCAACAGACAACAACAGATTTTATCTGGCAACAACAAAACTGGGTACCAGTTTCGAAGGATTTTCCTTTCCATCTTTAATTACCCTACAAACCGCTCGTGGCGCTGCAAAGTGTGCAGGTTATCTTGATGCCTTAGTAAGGCAGGGGCTTTCTCATAGCCTCTATTTGACACGCTCAGCTACGCCTTGCCAAGGAAGTCACGGGAAATCCGCAGCCAATGCACCCCTGGCCAACGCAGAGACATAAAGACCAATGTCATGAGCGGGAAGTCTTTTTAATGCATACGGCCTGCAGCCAAGTGGTGAGCTCATGCGGCTTGGACGAAAAGTGAGCTCAAGAGTCTTTGGAGACTTCAAGACCCTCAAAATGTGCGTACCAATGCTATTATTAAAGAAGACTTGCAATACAATGTCAGTACTAATTTTAGTTAAATATTCATCTACTGTGTAGTTATTCAGTAACAGTAATTAGTTGTGGGATTAGTTGACATGTCGCCAGGGTGATAAGAAGTCAGGTGACCAGAGTGCTGGAATGGTTGACCCTCCAAGCCCCTCCAAGCCCTTCCAGAGAGCTCTGCGCCTTCTTACCTAACCTTGATCCGACAGTCGTGTCCAATTAGTATGGCAACTAGTCATGGTCCACAGTTGAGCCTCACAAGAAAAAGCACAGCCAAGATATCCGAAGTGTCCTGTATCTAGTAGAGTTTGATCCAAACAGGTTGGTGTTGTCAAAGGACTCTGAGTTAATCAGTTGTATTGCTCGCAAATATCGGAAGCTAGATACAATAGTGATAAATTTCCTTTAACAACCTCCTATCCTCTCATATAAGCAAGCGATGATCTGTAGCTAGATATGCTGATTACCTACCCTTTATAATCTACCTACTACTCCCATGGCCACTACCATAGTAGTCACGTGATATACTGACATGAAAATTTGTTTTTTTTGACATTTCTGACGTTTCTTCTGATCATGCACGGGATTCATTGTTATCAGTTTTTATCATCCTGTGATTGGCAGGGCGTGCCTGGGCGGGTCACAACATCGCCCATAGGCAAATGCATATTTGCGCCGTATTAGGCAGTGATGTGTATCATGGCTCTGCAGGCCGTGATCCCAATTTAGTAATGCACGCACTAGCAAACCCTATATTGGATATTGATTTGCTATAATTACACCAAACACAGTATTTAGGATAAGCTGTAATCATGATCCAGAATAGACTATAGAGCTTATCTTGGGTATGAACAATTAATATGCTGTTATGCAGGTTTATTATGTATATTTGTATACTGAATAGTTCAACTTCTGCTATTTCTAACTGGCTATCTAATAAAATTGGACTTTATAGGGATATTATATAAATAATGTTTATATATATAATTCTCTTCTCCATGTTTGGGATTCGAAATATAAGTATGTGAATATTATAAGCTGTGACCGACATCGTCGAGAATTTCGGGAACTTCCATTTCAGTCTTCAGCTAGACCAGCTGCTGCTTTTCTTCAGCGAGCAGATTAGGCTGAGGACCTCCCAGACGCTCACTGAGAAGTCAATGAATAATCTGGGAGCGACTGAAATTGGGGTTGAGCAATCCCTGAGCGATCCCTGCACAGTCCCTGTTCACTCCCTGGGCCCGCTCCGGTCAAACCTGAGTATGTCCCTGAGCTTTACACAGCGCCCAATGGGGAGATTCGGGAGAAGCGCTGCAGCAAGCCACTCGAGATAACCGTACCAGTTCTTTCAACGAGTATGTCAAGCTATAATATAATCCTGAAGGATGTTATTCAGGGGCTTCAAAAAAGCAAGTATATTAGGGAGGTGACTGGAAAGCCTTCAAAGCTACTATCAAAGGGTTACAAAGCAGGATTGAGCAAGGATATGACCCAAAATCTGTATAGTGTGTTCCCTGATGTCAATGGCATGCTATGATATCCAGGAGTCAAGCTGACAGGCAATGAGGATATGATGAGACGATAGCCATGGTCTTACTGCGCCTGGCGCTCAGTTGCCTGTATTCAATCGTGGTTGACAAGGATGACGCCAGCTCGCGTCCTGGTGGCATTCAAGACGATAATCCTTCCATCGAAACCTGAGGCTATCTTAATGTACCTCGATTCTTGTCAAGAGGCCGTAAAAGCGCGACATTTTTTTTTGTTTTAACTTCTCTTCCAAATGCCCGCGCTAGACATGTACCGCGACAGATCGCTGCGAGAACGGGTGCCCAACTCATTCTCCACGTTGTCAGCCCGAAATATCGCGGTCGACACGCAGGCATATTCTCGATGTCGAAGCTCAGAATCGGCATTATGGCCTAGACCGGTGGGCGAAGGACGAGACTCATTATGCCAAATATCGGGGCTTGTACTTGTACGATGGGGACATCACGGCGGCTAAGCTCGTTAGGAGTTGGTGGTAGGATGACTTGGCCTAGAATGATCAGTAGTACGATGATATTATTATGCCCGTGTCCAAGAAGAATGACAGAGAGTTCCAAGCCTACGGGAGGGAATTGATGAGAAAGTACGAAAGGGGTACGTGATATCCTTCATGAATGTGGGCAGTGCTTATATCATTCTTTACAAGCAGCAAAGGCCAAAAAAGGCAGCCGGAAGGCATGATACCGAGCCGTAAACGGTCAACTAGGATAAAGGTCCTTCAGAAAGTGATGAAGATGCTGTGGTTGTTGCAAAGGACTAGGCACTCAGAGAGTGGAAGGCAGCATGGCCAACCACCTGCTCAGCCATGAGAAACGCCTAGAAACACATGGGTAGATTATTTCTTTGCAAGACGAACTCAGCCCTTCATACAGCAAAAATTGAAGAGATGAAGGAGGAAACAGTGTAGTAAACCATGGCCTCGAATTTGCAATTTGGCACCCAGAACGAATATGCCTTGATTGAATCACCATGGCTCTCTCTTATCCTTCTGCATATGTCCAGGCTTAACTAGACGATGGCGTGGAGCCCAGTTTAGCCAGGGACAAAGCAGCCGTCCAACGAGGAACCTCACAGGGGAGAGAGACTGATCTGTGCAGTGATAGCAAACAAGGGTGCTTCCATTTTTGCTCACTCACTGTCAATCATGGAGACGCGGGCAATGAGAGCTGGTAAGTGCCAAAAGATTATCAAGCTCGGGCAGAAAGGCACAGAAACAATTTGATCGTGTTGTAGGAGTTATCTCTGTGGTAACTGCAAATGCACTGTGCCGTTGACATGCCCGTACACCAAAGCCAATAGTGAATGCCACAGCCACAGTGGCACATAACTGATTGTCCCTGTTCACTAGGGTTAAATGCGCCTTATATTGCCTTTTATTCCAAGCTAACTGATCAACAGGTCTGAAAGACATTGCAAGTTCAAACAACCTGCCTATTTCTATCAACTCAACCACTGGCTGTTGTTTCTTGTCTTCCTTCCAAGCAGCACAATATCATCTTTGCTACGCAATTACATTTCATCATCACTATTTTCAGAATGGTCGATATCGCGAACAACAGCCAGAAAATTTGCCGCCACTTCGCAAAGCATGGCTCCTGTCGTTTCAAGCCGTGCCGATACGCCCATATTCGTCGGGACGAGAGCAAATCCCATGGTTCGAGAGACAGAAAACCTCAAAGAGGCATTAAGCACGACGGACTCAGCGAGCTTGCTATCTGGAAGCTGCAACTCGGTAGCCATCAAAGTACTCTCCCGTTGGGCGGGCAGCTGGGACCGTTCTTCAAAAAGGCCAGAGAGCTTATTGAGACCGACGAAGGGACACTCCAAGATGTGATCCAGTGCCTCTCCAGAGAAGACGGGTTGAAACGAATTCAGGAACTGGTTCAGCGCGACTTCGACTCTATCCCCACACCTGCGAAACGCCGTCTCTTTGTCGACCAGATGCTCCCCTTTATGGAGACCATCACGCACCCGCATGTCCTTGCCTCGCTGATAATGGAGCAGGCTGTTGGGACCATTTACAACTGCCTCTATGGGATTGCTGGTCGTCGAGGGGAGCCCTTTCTAGGATTCTTGGCGAGTGCGATACAGCTGGAAATCGAGACGGATGGCAAAGCCGCGGCAGCATACCTCGAAAAGTCCCTTCTGATCTTTTGGAATATAGTCGAGTTGAACTCGACGGCCTTTATTCAGGAACCTTTCAAGCCGGTCGCGCAACGGTTCGCAGACCTTTTCCTTACTCTCCATGCCTTGGACGGTGCCGATGCTCTTCATCAGTCGCGCGAGTACCTGGACAAGCTGCAGCACCGACTCGATATCGGGCTATCTCTACCGACCGTGGCAAGGGCAACAAAACAACAAGTCAGTCGGCTACCCGTTGCATTTGTCACAGAGAGACATCCCCCAGGTGGCCGCCACGATAATGACCACGCGGATATCTGCAAGATCAAAATTATGCCGACATTCCAGGAGATCTTGTCCCCGCGCTCAGAGTATCTTCCTGTAAAGGATCCGCGACAGTGGCACATCGGTGGGCTCGCCGGGCTGCTGGACAGGCACTTCCGACTCCTGAGGGAAGATACAGTCGGTCAACTTAGGGATGCGATACATGCCGAGCTCCAGCCAGCCGATCGGAAGGAGAGTTGGCGCCATGGTAAAAGTCAGACTAGGACACATGTTTACAGACAGGTCGTTGTGCAAGGGTTGGACTTTCATCGCTTCGCAGGACTGCAGTTTCTCGTCCGCTTTGCGCAGCCGAAAAATGTCCGCGGTCAGAAAAAGAAAATAATACAAGAGTGGTGGGAACTGTCCAAACGCTTGCAACCAGATGCCCTTGTATGCCTTGCTGATCCGAGAGGGTCCGCGATCTTTTGCACGGTAGCGTCGCCGGAGCGCCCCAAGGCAGGATCCGATGCAGCTGATAAACAGCGACATAGGCTATCCGCTTCCCTCTCAGACAACGCCAACGTGGCGTCCGTTCTCTTGCAGTTGGTTGAGCCTAGCGAAAGCAGCTGGCAGTACATCCTCAACTGTCATAACCAGCAGGGGAATCGATCGTCGATCTTGCTCGTCGAATTTCCTGGCATTCTTTTGCCATCTTTCCAGCCCACTCTGCTTGCTCTCCAGAGGATGCAGAAAGCTGCAGTTCTACCCATGTCGGAATTTGTCGCCCCCAATGACCAAAGCACGCTGTCGATCTTGGTTGACGTACCCCCGCCTGTCTACGCGGCATCCGACGGGTTCAGTTTCGACTTGAAATGCCTGATGAATGATGGTACTACCCTCAAGGTACAGCCTTCTCAGCCTGTCGACCTTGAAAAGCTCCAGAGACATTCCATGCTTGATGATGCACAAGCCTCAGCTCTCGTTCGCACTCTCCAGCGAAAGATTGGATTGATACAAGGCCCACCAGGAACTGGAAAAAGCTTCACTGGAGTTGCCCTAATAAAGGTCCTTTTAGCCAATAAGGCTAGAGTCAGGAAGGGGCTCGGTCCAATAATATGCGTGTGCTACACAAACCATGCCCTTGATCAGCTCCTGGAGGACCTGTTGGACAATGATATCACATCGCAAATCATCCGGATTGGGTCGCAATCCAAATCAGAGCGCTTGCAACCGCTGAATCTCCGTTCCGTTGCTCAAGGAGTTGAAAAGACACGACTCGAGAAGACTGAACAACGGCAACTGCACACAGAGCTTGATGGCCAAGAAGCTCAATTTCATAAACTCAGGTTGAACTCGATGGGCTCAGACCAAAGTCTGAAGTATTACCTTGAATGGCACCAACCAGGTCATTATAGTCAGCTCTTTGGCGAGGACGAGGACGGCTTCCAGAGGCAGAGAAAGGGAAGTCCCTCTCGAACAATACAGCCATGGTTAAAGGCTGGCAAGAAAAGTAAAGCCCAACCCCGTGCAGTGAGTGAGCTCGCAAACGTCCATGTAGATATGATGACTGCTGCGGAACGCAAAGCACTCCATGCTTACTGGGTGAGCGAACACAAAAAAAACTCCTACCTTCGGGCGCAGTCAACTTTCTCTGCTCACCTGGAGACCAAGGCTTCCTGGGACAAGATACGGGACGAGCTCGACTTGCGGTGTCTAAGGGCCGCAGACGTGATCGGGGTAACTACAACAGGGCTGGCCCGCAATCTAGAAATGCTGCGCAGATTGCCTTCCAAGGTACTTCTGTGTGAGGAAGCTGGGGAAGTGTTGGAAGCGCACTTGCTCACTTCGCTGTTGCCGTCGCTTGAGCAGGTGATACTTATCGGCGATCACCAGCAGCTCCGACCTCAAATTCAAAACTATGACCTTTCTCGAGAAAGCAAAACGGGCAGCCAGTACTCCCTGGATAGGTCACTATTCGAACGTCTAGTGGAGCCTGATGAGGGCGTTGGCGTCCAGATTCCATTTTGCACGCTGGAAACGCAGCGGCGAATGCATCCGGCGATCTCCCAGCTCATCCGAGACACATTGTATCCGCGGCTACATGATGCACCGTCAGTGTCTATGTATCCTGAAGTGGCTGGCATGCGAAAGAGACTTTTCTGGTTCGATCATCGAGTACCGGAGGGCAATTCTTCCAGCGATGAGGCCATGGCCACATCACACTGGAACGATCACGAAATACAACTGACAGTTGCTCTGGTAAACCATCTTCTCTGCCAGGGAACTTACCAAAGTGGTGATATTGCTGTTTTGACTCCTTACCTTGGTCAGCTCCACCGGTTGCGGCGAAAGCTGAGCGAGTCCTTCACCATAACTGTAGGAGAGCGAGACCAGGAAGACCTGGCTAACGCTGGCTTCACCGAAGATGGTGTGCCTTCCGAGAAGACAGCGTTTTCCAAGTCCACACTTCTCCACGCGCTGAGGGTTGCAACCATTGACAACTTCCAGGGAGAGGAGGCAAAAGTGGTGGTAATTTCGCTAGTAAGAAGCAACAGCCATAATCGCTGCGGCTTCCTACGTACACCGAACCGGATAAACGTTCTGCTCTCTCGCGCGAAACATGGCATGTACATAATCGGGAATTCGGCTACCTCCAGAGGTGTTGAGATGTGGGGGAAGGTGCTTGAGATGTTGGAACAAGAAGGAAATATTGGCGATACTCTGGAGCTGAACTGCCCTCGACATCCCGAGACTCCAATTGCGGTATCACAGCCAGAAGACTTTATCCGGTACTCACCTGAGGGAGGCTGCAGTCTGCAATGTGGCAAGCGCCTTCAGTGCGGGCATGCGTGCAAGCAAAAATGCCATTCTGAGATGCTCCATTTGGCGGCTTATTGCGCAGAAGAGTGCCAACGTCCTCTAAAAGGTTGCACCCATCCTTGTCCCCGCTCGTGCGGAGATACTTGTCCGCAGAAGTGTGCTGTAACCGTCCTCGACACTGATCGCCTCCTTCCATGCGGGCATCCAATGGCCAGTCTTCCTTGTTGGCAGGCACAGGATCTTGACACCGTGAAATGCCCAACTTTGGTCGACAGAGAAATACCGCATTGCCATCATCGCACGAGACTCGCTTGTCATATTGACGTCGCTAGCGTGGACTACAAATGTACCCGCCAATGTCAGAGATTGTTGCCATGTGGCCACAATTGCAAGCGACAATGTCTGTCGTGTACAAAACGCACCGCTGACGGCCCCCAGGTTGACCATGGAAAATGTACTCAAAGATGCGGACGACCGTATTCGACATGCGCGCATGCCTGCAATGCCGAATGCCATGGAGATACTCCATGTCCACCATGTACATCTCCTTGTGACGTGCAGTGCGGTCACTCACGATGTCCACAGAAATGCTCTGAGCCGTGTGCCCCATGTGCGGTGTCTGAATGTCTCTCTTCATGCCCCCATAGCTCATGTTCGATGCCATGTGCTGCGCCCTGTGACCATATTCCGTGCTCCTTGCGCTGTGGGAAAATTTTATCTTGTGGCCACCAGTGTCCGTCTGTATGTGGTGAACCCTGCCCCTCAAGTACGTTTTGCCAGGTTTGCGCATCCGACAGCATAAAGGAAACCACGGTGGATTTTATTTTGGGCGAGCAATACCGCGAAGTTGACCTGACGGAGAATCCTTGCATATTTCCTCAATGTGGACACTTTTTGACAATCGAAAGCATGGATGCTCAAATGGATCTCAAGAAGCATTACATGATGGACGAAAAAGATCGGCCCACCTCAATCGCCTTGTCCTCGCAGCCATTTTCAATCGACGATATTCGAACATGTGCCATCTGTCGAGGCTCGCTGCGCAACGTATCTCGCTATGGAAGACTGGTGAGACGCGCGTGGTTAGACGAGGCAACAAAGAAATTCATCCTGTATCTGAACCAGCAGTATGTACCAATGGCCCAAGACCTGTCGAGGTGCATATCGCAGTTACAAAGTAACAACTGGGGAGCAAACCCGGAACAAGCAGCAAGACTAGTGTTCCAAGCCGATCTTCAGATCCGAATCGAAGGTTTTCCAGATCATCAGGTGCGGAGAATGAGTAAACGGGTCAGCAAGTACGATGAAGGGCGCTGGAGAGAACTGATGGTTCTTCGAAACAAAATAAGCGAGTATAAGAGCAGGGTGCAGGTGGAGGAGCAGCCATTCAACCAGGTTCGCAACATGGTAGAAAGTGCACGTCGACGCAAGAAGACTCCCGGTTTGTTCGTCTTCGATGAGAGTGTACTCCAGACAAAAGGCCATCTCCAAGCTGCTTCACTCTTGCTCCGCTTAGACACGGCGCTGCTTGCAGATTTCCTCTCTTTGCGCAAACAAATGCGGCCTGGCACCAGCCGAAGCGACTTATACATCAACTTGGCGGAGAGCAGGAGGGAAAGCAAACGTCTTATCGCTGATGCAGTAAGCTCCCGCCGGATCCTTCAACAGGCAGAGGGAAACCTCTTCCTAGCACAGTTCTGCGCACTCGAGCGGCAAAACCTGTCCGACCCGGCCCAAGCAGAGACTCTGCTGCAAGAGGGCACTGCTGCAATTGAGGAAGCGGAGAAACTTTGCAATCTTTATCCTGCACTGACACGCGGTCTCTCTGAGGAGATTGAGGGCACCAGGGCAATGCTCCGTGGCTCGACGTTTTATGCCCCGGTGACGAATGAGGAGCGCATGGCCGTACTGGCTGCGATGGCACGAGAGTTCCGGGGGACGGGACACTGGTATTACTGTGAGAACGGCCATCCATTCACGATCGGAGAATGCGGTGGTGCTATGCAGCTTTCTCGGTGTCCGGAGTGCGGCGCGGCTGTGGGTGGTGAGCACCATCGAACAGCTGTTGGCGTGACGCATGCCCGCGATCTAGAGGATGCATTGCGGGATATGCATGTATAGCTTGTTTTGGAAGCCCAGACCATGTATTTGATATGAGACTAGAGAAGATAGTTGCCCATTCATAGCTGAATTAAAGATGTTGGAAAGGGTCAAGGTGAAGTCTGAGTGCTTTCCGCGTCAGATGCAACATAACAGGATCCCGTGACCACCCACTTGATATCATGCAGTCTCAGAGTGGTAATTTATACTTCCAATAGATAGCATCCATATGACTGCGCGATCATGAGCAGCATTCCTTTCCGCTTTGCTATCCGCAGCCCTGGCGTACAGTAGTCGTCCCGCATCTCGTGCCATTCCGTCTTAGCCCGTACTATATACTGTATGCGCAGTCTAGCTGCTACTGGCCCAATTATAAAGGTGGATTTCAAAGACATCTATTACCTTTTTGCCAAGACCAGAGCTCTCTCTTTTTTTATTCCAGTGCAGGCCAAGTTGTAAATGAGGCTGCGAAAGTGTTGGCAGTCCAGGTATTCAATCTGATTCTCTGTAGAATTTAATATCTCTGCTAAATCACCGATAAAACTTAAGCATTCAGCCAATTCTAGACCTTTCCAGGCACTGTGCTGAGGATAGGCAGTGATCATGAGCCAGCATAGGCCACAGAACTCATCGCGTAACACCAGTGTACAGGACGAATCGACTTCTGCCAGTTCCGACCGCCTACCTGATAAAATAAGGTTTCGCTTCGTCAAGACATCCCACAAACGATCCTTTCATGTACATAATCCTCTTCTCCATGCTTAGGATTCTGAACATAAGTGCCAGAATAGTTGTTTTGAATGTTTTGAATGGCATATCGTCCCAATAAGCATGATTAAAGAGATCCCTGTATTATCAAGGACAATTACTTGGAATGACATGGTAAATGCTCCTATATTTGTGAAGCTAGGACAAAACCCTGCTCATTGGTTCTGGTGTTAGAGATCATTTGATGATCTTTTAATGGACCTGCTCCACTACTAGTCACTTTTTGTGCTGGTAGGTGCAAGGCTGAGAGGAGGCTGTGCTTGGCTGTTAGGGCCTCGTAACATTTATCAATAGGCTAACAGCATGCCGTCTACCGCAAAGTCTCTGAGTATTTCATGTATCGGATAATGTTAGGATGAAAACACCAACGGTTGAATCCAGAATCAAGGGGTCTATCTATGGAGTGGCAGTAGTTGATGCGCTTGGAGGGCCAGTGGAGTTCCAGCCGCGGCGATCCTTCGAGCCAGTAACTGATTACCAGCACAACTCCAACTTTGACGTCCCACCGGGGTGAGCACCCCATCGTCATATCAATACTTTGAGGAAATAGAGAATCCAACTAACCCAGCAGGACATGGACCGACGACACATCCATGACTCTGTGCTTAGCCAAGTCCCTGATTGACTCGAGCGGTGTTTTCGACTCCCAAGCAGCGATTCAAAACTATATCAACTGGCATGACCATGGCTACCTCTCGGCGACGGACGAGTGTTTCGATATCGGTAACGCTACATCGAAGGCACTTGAAATATGGCAGCGGACCTTTGACCGGTTCCCCACTATCAACAATGACGATCTCGCGGGGCGCGAAGATGGCCAACCTGAAATTGACAAGGTTTTGAAACATGAGGTTCATTTCTACCATGATGTTCCACTATGTCCAAGACTGATCAGGTCAGAATTATTGTGGAAACGGCTCTCTTATGCGCGTTTCGCCAATCGGCCTTGTATACTTCAATAACATGAGAGAAGCCCTGTATCAGGCCGCCGCTTCTTCAAATGTCACCCATCCATATCCGACATGCGCTGAGTGCTGTACGATTTACACAAAGCTGATTGTGTGTGCCATGAATGGAGCCAGTAAAGAGGATCTCGCTGCAGAGCTAGCTGCCACGAAACTCAAAGATAAAAAGCTAGAACAGCGGCTTGGTCGCTATGCCAGTCTTCAATGTTGGCAAGCCAAGACGGAACGCGATATTGACTCTTCAGGTTACGTGATTTCCACACTTGAGGCTGCGCTGTGGTCGTTCTTCAGCACGTCGACCCTGGAGAGCGGAGCGCTTAGAGCCGTAAATTTGGGCTGGGATGCAGATACAGTAGGTGCGGTCTATGGGGGTTTAGCGGGCGCATTCTATGGACTGGAGGCGATACCATCTCGATGGATTGAAGGACTTCAGAAAGGAGAAGTTATCGAGGAGAATGCAGATCGTCTTGCCAAACTTGGAGGAGCAATAACTCGTCCAAACATGAGATCGTGACTAGATCAGCGACATTTTGTTCAGCCAAATATAGTGGTAATCATGGCTAGAGGAACG
The DNA here is from genome assembly GCA_003574815.1 of Aspergillus spinulosporus. Lineage (NCBI taxonomy): Eukaryota > Fungi > Ascomycota > Eurotiomycetes > Eurotiales > Aspergillaceae > Aspergillus > Aspergillus spinulosporus. The sequence goes on along the minus strand of QPHH01000001.1, from coordinate 2,296,388 downwards.
AGTTCCGTGATATTCCGCAACAAAGTACTGACTATAAGGCCAATTTCTGAAACAAGCCCCCATCCCTGTCAGCATCTTATCTAGCTTGATCGTAGATCGAAGATCGATTGTTATTATGCCAGCCTTTCGTCAATCTAAAGTCATATGCAACCATCAGATCCACTATCATTCCACTATATAACCAATTGCCGCAGGACTAGACATATCAATGCCCAACCAAAGCCTGGTGCTCCGGCCCATACCGATTGCCCGCAGGTTTTGCAACGTCAATGATCCTCCTCATCTCCTTCCACTCCTCTTCACTAAACTCAATCTCTCTGGAGGCCCAGTTCTCTTCTAAACGCTTCGCCTTGGTCGTCCCCGGAATTGCAATCATCCCCTGCGCCGCGACCCAAGCAAGCGCAATCTGCGAGATTGAGACACCCTTCTTCACCGCGAGCTTCTTAATCTCCTCAACTATGGCACGGTTTTTGTAGAAGTTCTCGCCTTGGAACTTGGGGCCTGTACAAGTTTATCCGTTAGTGGATGAGTTCCCTTTTGGCAGGCGTGGAGATAGGTGTTTTGCAACGTACTCTTCCGTCGGAAATCATCCGGCGCAAAGTCGTCGGGTGTCTTGTAGTCGAAGTTATCAACAAGCCAGCCATGGCCCAGCGGACTGTAGGCAACGTAGGCGATGCCCAGTTCCTTGGCCGTGTCGATCAGGCCATCTGTTTCGTGGATGGTTTCGAAGGCGGAGTATTCGGCTTGAATGGCGTTGATTCTGGCGACTACCACAAGTCAGTCAGCACCGAAAGCCGTTGGTGGAGCGTTAGATATAGATAGGGAGCAATTACTTGAATTCGCCTTTCGCAGGGTCGCAGCCGAGCATTCAGAGAGGCCGATGTACTTGGTCTTTCCGGCCTTGCGGATTTCATCCAGGGCCGAGATTGACTCTTCGAGGGGAGTCTCTGTACCGTTACGGTTAGACGAGTGCTTCAATGGTCATTTGATTCTGTCTGTGGCATACTAGGATCAATCCGGTGCAGATAGTAGAGATCAGGCGTGAAGCCGAGGCGTTCAATCGTTCCCTCAATGTACTCCTTAATATGGGTAGCGGAGTTGGTGACACCGCCCTTGCCAAAGACATCGAAGCCACACTTAGAGGCGACTGGAGTCAGAGTCAGTTTGGGTACATAGAGAGAAGCTTCGATTCACAATAGAAGAGGCTTCTTTACCAAACACTTTATCGCGAACGTTATGCTTCTTGATGAATGCGCCGAGAAGCTTCTCGTTTATACCGGCTTGGTAGACGACCTCCCCTTCTAATCAGAACTCGTCCTAGTTCCAATGACTCAAGACAACTTACAGCGGTATCCCAGAATGTACATCCCAGCTCGATAGCCTTCAGCAGCACGGGCTCTGCCTCTTCCAAGCTGAGGTTCGAGCCCAAACCGAAACTTAGACCCATAGCCCCGAAGCCGGGAGACGGAACATGGATATCGGCAAAGGGAAGTGTTTTGACCATTGTATTGTCTGTACTTGCAATGATGTTCTTGAAGAATGTCTACTGGGTTGTTTGGAAAAAGGCAAGCTCAGGGCTTTATATATTGCAAAACACTCATCAAGTCCCGGATATACTGCGGAGAAATGTCAGTGGAGCTTGGAATATACTGGTGAAAGCATCTATCACGACCCCTTATGTCCTAAGCCCGAAAGTATATTCCGGATCTTGTCATCAAGATGGGCCGTAGGACCTTCGTGCACTGGTTGTTCCACATCTGAAGAAAGCGAAATTAAGATTATTAATCTTGGAGCCATGATCATGTTGGCTCGTCACCCACCAGGCAAGACAGTCGTGAACTTACCCGAAGTTTGGCTCCGCGCTAATTGCTGACACTTGCAGATCATTGGGACACGGGGATTTGGCGATGGTTTGTATACACTTAAAGATTTTGTTCGAGCACGTATTAAGGACTAACATCGCCTCCTGCTGGAGGCAGCTTCGCCTGCAGCATCGACCGATCATCATTACATGTCAATGACATAATGATCATTTATCTACTAGTAGAAGTTAGGTTACCTACATAATCTACATAAGTAGCACTACACTAGAGCTAAAACCGGCTTAAATAAGCAACAATGCTTGACAAGGATGCAACACCTCTCAACTAGCAAGAGATTGTTAACATCTCCGGAGCGCAGCAATTAAGTGATTTCGTTAGTGAAAGGCTGGTGACAGATCACATAAGTTAGCGTCTTTGCATAAATAATATTATTCTTCCAACTTTGAAGTTTGTGGATTGAAGCACCTAATTTTGGTGCTGCGAGAACCCATACTATGGTATTTGACCAATAACTGCGTCCTAGTTAGATCTACTTAGGTAGCCTCCTAGTTGAGCCTGCTCTAGCCGATCTAACTGATATTTTGCTGACGGAACATTATGCAGTGACAAGTCCAGCGGGGTGAATCTTCAGCTAGGGATGCCGCCAACAGTCTCAAGGTGACGAGGTGGGATTGCAGGCGAGGTCGGATCTGTGCATTTGCAGGATTGAAGCAGTTTAATGGTTGGGGGACTTGCTAATTCCAGACGTGGTCGAGGATAGTCCTGCGTGTCAGTGTCCGCATTACTAGGGTCAAGCCAGATCTAGTCAGAAATAAGAATGACTGGTAGAAGTATCTCTTATTCACTCCGCTGCTTTTCCTTCCTTCCCATGATAATTACATTCGTGGACACCGTCAGTCGCATAGCAGGCGTTATAAAAGTCCGTTCTCCCAGCCAAAATTGAACCCTTAGGAAATAGTGGAATCAGAAAAACGAAGTCATGCAAGTAAAATCCCCATCATCGCACTTTTAATACTTCTTGCCATGGCGCAGAACGTCGCTGAATTCCTCCAGAGGGCTGCGGGTGAGCTTGGTCTCGGTCCAGAGGTTGGGGGTAAGGAAGCCGTAGGTGTTGACGACAGCAAGGAAGGTAGCCTTGAGGGTGTTCTCGAGGGTCTTGGTGGAGCCGGAAGAGGAGGTGTAGGCGTCCTGGACACCAGCGAGCTGAAGGAGACGCTTGACAGCGGGAGAGGCAACGAGGCCGGTACCACGGGGAGCGGGGATGAGCTAGGTATGTTAGTAGCAGAAAAACGGGGCGGGAATGCGAAACATACTCGGACGGAGACGGAACCACACTTGGCGCTCTGCTTGACGGGCAGAGAGTGAGGCTCACCGAGGTTGGTACCCCAGTAACCGCGACGGACGGGGAGAACAGCGAGCTTGGCGATGATGATGGCGGCACGGATAGCAGTAGCGACTTCCTTGGAGGTCTTGATTCCGAGACCAATGTGGCCCTCAGAGTCACCAATGACGACAACGGCCTTGAAACGAGTACGCTGACCGGCACGGGTCTGCTTCTGGACGGGTTTGATCTATATCACGGCTGTCAGCGCCTGTTGTTTTATATTCCTGTATTCCAATCCACCCCATGGCACGTATCGTTCGACGTCAAATTCCACGTCCATCGGCGCAAATCCGTTCCGCAAAAAAATTCGTATCCGTACCTTCATAACCTCATCCTTGAGCTTGGGCAGGAAGAAGTCCACGATCTGGTACTCCTTAACGGGCAGAGAGTGGAGGTAGATCTGCTCCATGCTGGTGATCTTGCCGGCCTTGACGAGACGGCCGAGCTTGGTCACGGGCTGCCATCACTCGTTAGTGACTATCCTCATATCCAAGCAGCGTATGGGCCAAACGAGTGATCCAACTAACCTGCCATTCCTTCTCCTCAGTCTTTCCTCCGCGACGACCACGGCCACGGCCGCGTCCACGGCGGTCACCACCACGGTCTCCGCGAGAGCCGAATCCTCCACGTCCACGGGGAGCAGCGTCAGCCATTTTGAATATAAATGTGCCGGAGTATAAACGGTAACCGGGCGGGAGGGTGTCGTTGGAGGTGTTGTCGACGTCGAGGTTGCGACCTTCGATTTCTGTTCGCTCACTATCCACACCCTTTGGCACCCAACGAAAATTCGCGGGCGGGTGCGCTACTCCGTAAGCGAGACCCGGCCCTACTGCAGCAGACCCTAAACCCTAAGGAAGTATCTGCTTTAGGAAACCCGCTTTAGCCCCCGCCGGCGCACGGGCCAGTATCAGGGGGCTCGTCATGTGATGGGGCGGATTACCGTGTTGAGGCGCGTCCCGCTCCAATAATCGCATTTGTGGCCAGTAGCGTTGGCCGTTACCAGTTTTGCTTTTGTTTCGCAGGTCATGCATGCTGAGGACTCTTATCGCCTGTCTGGGGGTACAATTTACTAATAGCGGAAATCTGCCAGCTTGACATTTCTTCCTCTGACACCCTCAAAATTCTCTCTTTCCGACTGTTTCAACTGAGCCCAGCAATTAGCGGAGTCAGAAAAAAAAATGTTGCGGTGGTTTGTGACCCTGGTAACTCCATGGCTTTTGGACCCTAGTAACCATGCTTTTCGCTCCCCAGGTACCAGGCTAAGCTCGCAAAGCAGCCCATTCTCACAGCCAGTGTCACCAGCGCTGTATGTTCTCTATTATGTTTTGACTGCCGCCAATTTCACTTTTTATTTCGTCCTCAGTGCTGCTGTCAACCATAGCTAACTCCTTGCCGCTTTCAGGTGCTTTTCGGCGCTGGTGATGCTTTAGCGCAGCAGGCAGTCGAACGCAGAGGCCTCGAGAAGCATGATTTCACGAGAACAGGGCGTATGACTTTTTACGGTGGTGGTAAGTCAATACGGTCTTATTACATCATGTCGATCTGGCGTTCTTGTTCGCTCGTCATAATACATGTTTTAACTAACGCCAATCAAGCTGTCTTCGGTCCGGTCGCCACTCTTTGGTTTCGTTTTTTGCAGCGCAACATCGTTCTGAAGAATCCGAAAACAACAATTATTGCTCGTGTAGCCGCTGATCAATGTCTCTTTGCGCCGGCTCATCTTACCTTCTTCCTGTCGTCAATGGCCGCCATGGAAGGCACAGATCCTGTGGCAAAGTGGAAGCAGAGCTTCCTCCCAGGCTACAAGGCCAACCTCGCGGTTTGGCCTTTAGTCCAGGGAATTAACTTTGCTTTTGTGCCTCTGGAGCTGCGTGTGCTGGTGGTCAATGTTATAAGCTTGGGTACTTATCGTTCCCCTCCATCTTCCCGAACATTGCTGACTTATCCATTAGGTTGGAACTGCGTCCTGAGCGTGATTAACAGCGGCGGTAAATAGTCTGACCACTTCGTTTTGGAGATTTGTGCTTGGTGATACCCTTATACCGCCGCTGCCTTGGTTCGGGCATATGCGCACGCTCTCTTTCTTCTTTGTAGTTTTCGCTTCACCCCTTTTATATTTCGATGGGTAGATTAATTGTTCATGCTAGAGGGTTGCTCGACTAGAGCTGTGGAAAAGCGAGGTTGATAGCTTTCTCATGGCCTTTCAAAATACCGCTATAGACCAGGGCTCAAAAGGATATAATAGAATTATTTATTCTATATAATCTTCGCTTTAGTCCCCCCTTCCTCTCATAAAAAGGCTCCTGGCTTTTACTTTTCACCTATTAATTACTCCAGCTTCTCCATGTTCTTAGGGTTTTGAAGCAGCCAATAAGATCAAAGATCAGGTGAGCGGCCCAAAAAGGAAAAGCGGGACAGCTGCGGCAATCTTCAAAAAAGGATCGGAAGAAACCTCACCATAACTGCAGTGTCCTAACACTAACATATCCATATCGTGTTTTCTGCCTGGAGCAGTTGTTCAACTTCCCTGTGGCTTTGCGCGTTCACGGCCTCCTTCCTCTTATCTCCATCTGGGTTGCTCCTTCCCTAACGGCCGTCACAACACAAATTTTCCTCTTCCCCACCGAAACCACTCGCCTTCAACGCCCATTTACTCTCAAGGCAAACTCACCGCTCGAAAGCCATCGCATTTCAGAATACCTGCAATTTCATCTTTCCCTCAGCCATAATGGCCACCGTCGCAGAGAACGCTCCCCCGGTGACGAACGAGAACACGGCTCCTCCCGCCGTTGCAGCTGAAGAGAAGGCCGAGAAGGCCAACGGCGACGTCGTGACGGTCTTCCACGACCCAGAGAACTTCAACGTAAAGCATCCCCTGATGCACGAATGGACACTTTGGTTCACAAAGCCTCCCAGTGGAAAGGTAGGACGCGCCTCCCTCCGACCGCGCAAGGCCTTTTGCTTACGTTGTCCTGAAAATAATAGGGCGATAACTGGAACGATTTGCTGAAGGAGGTTGTGACTTTTAACTCTGTTGAGGAATTCTGGGGCATTTATGTATGTCGATTCTGTCTGATTTTCCAAATCTGCGTCTCTCTAATGGCTCTCTTCGCTTAGAACAACATAACTCCGACTTCCGAACTCGGCCTTAAGGCAGACTACCACCTTTTCAAGAAAGGTGTTCGCCCCGAGTGGGAAGACCCGCAAAACAAGCACGGCGGCAAATGGTCATTCTCGTTCAAGGATAAGCGATCGGTTCCTATTGATGACCTTTGGCTGCACGCACAGCTGGCGGCCATCGGGGAAACACTCGAGAATGACGGCGATAACGAAGTCATGGGTGTCGTTGTGAACGTGCGTAAGGGTTTTTACCGTGTCGGTCTCTGGACACGGACTGTTGGCAAAACCCTTCCCGGTGACAAGAGCGGACGCACACCCGCTCAGGGCAAGGAAGTGCTTGAGTCAATCGGCCGCCGCTTCAAGGAGGTACTCCGTCTCGGTCCGAATGACAGTATGGAGTTCTCGGGACACACGGATAGCGCTCACAGTGGTAGCACGAGAGCTAAGGCCAAATACACTGTTTAGGGCATGCGGCAGACGGTGCTTTCATGAATCATGAGTTTTGAATCGCTTCAAGACATGAAATGACGGAGCATTCTTTTAACGTGGGCGTGACGGATGAATGGGTTGAATCACGAGGAATGGATCTTCCAAAGTCCACACCCGCGAACCCTTTCGATTCGCTGATGATGACTTTGCTAGTAGACACCAGCTTTTTACCTTTTTCATGCTTTATTTTTGACGAGTCTATACCACTTATATTGGAGTTCTATTTATGGGGCTGAAGAAAGCAAAGCGCTGCGAGTTCACATCACAAAAGCGAAGGCGGGATCATGAATTCAGTAATCTATATCAGTACTCAGTGTCAACCTTCTATCAGTATATGTAGTACTTCCATGCCCTTCTAAAAGGAGAGTGAGCAAGATTAGGGTTCGGATTTCGTAACAAGCAAGATAGGGAGGTCTTTCTGGGGTGCCGACGCAAAATTGGCGATAACTTTGTGTAGGTCATCCAATGGGGATGAAGCGGGCTAAAAACAAACCTGCGAGAATACTTACTACACTAGTTCATAATAAGTCTTTTTATATGGATTGTTTGTAGTCAGAGAATCCAATTGGTGCTTGTGTTCACCTGGTGTATGTCCATACCGCCCACCACAAATATATATATATTCTTCGGCCATAGACGATTAAGCCATCATCCATATCAGATAAACTGTGGTATCTAAGAAACGGAAGCCTGCCTAGTGGCACACAACATTGCCTACTGTCGAACGACCGTTATTGTCCAAGTTGTCCCGATAGTAACTCTACACGTTAGCAAGAGCAAGTATGTGGTGCAGCAGAATATTCCTTGGCTACTGCATGAAGGATTAGTAGGACCTGCTGGTGTTGAGGGAGATGTGTCAGGAATTGGAATCTAAGCCTCGCAGAAGAATATCAACTGCTCATGACTGCGGCCGTGGCATTCTATTCAACGGCCAAAGAGTTTTGGCCTGTATTTAACACTGCTTGATACCATTGATACCCGGTAAGACCATGAACAACCAGCTGTAGGTAGGAGTCGGCTGCTGGAAATACATGACCTTCTCAGGGAAGGCGAAAGGGTCTCTTCGAGTATATTCATTTTGGTTGCTATTGAAAACAGACCAAATACTGCTCAACAGATGTGTGAACTAGCCTGTATTTCGACAGCCTGAAGTGAGAGGTGTGCAGACCTCGCTTGTGTTTCTCAACAATCATCAGTCATCTTTCTTCTCTTTCCTCTTGAAATGTCCTCTACTTCCCGACCGTTTCATTATCCTCGCCGAGCCGACATAGAACACAATGGACTCAAAAGAAAACGACATTAATGACTTTCCAACTCACTGGAAGGCCACACTCCTAGGCGAGGAGTTTTGGAAAGACGCAGAGAGGTGGAACAGAGATACCAACGATAGAATTGAAACAGGCGAGTCTTTAATTATTATCATGGCATAGTGCCAATCGCCTTGAATGGCAGTAATGACTCTTTTCTGTCTAGCTCACGACCAGAGCCTTCACACCAGATTCCCCTTTAATATCGGTCCAGAGCAAGCGCAGACACTTCGGACCCCGTCAATCGTGACCACCGCCGTCGATGCAGAGGAGGTAGTTGAGGCCGTTCCCCAGAGGAGAAGCCGACGCTTTAGCATGAGCGATGCCCTCAACCCGAGCGCGAATGCATTAACCTCTCGCAGCGGCTCGACACTATATCCGCCATCTCGTGTCCTAGATCTGGGACTGAGTAGGCGCTCACGATCACGATCTCGCTCCAACATCCGCGCACGCTCGTCCAGCGTCACAGCTGATGTTCGCCGTTCAAGCTCAATGATCAGATCAACCTTTACTAGGCTGAGCGGCAGGAGGAAGACAAAAGACGAAGAAAAGGATGATATAGATGAGATTGAGACCGAGTTCGACGAACTCGACCTTAAACCTAACGAGCCAAGAAATGCCATTCCAGTATTTACACCAGACCAAGCCACTCCCGCAAACCCGCTCATGGAATTCCGTGGCGGACCCCTCTGGGGTGCTCTTCCCAAAGACCGCCGTATACTGGGCCTCGATGTCTTCTGGTCAGTCCCATCGGAACAGCCCACAGAGACGGACATAAACGTGTCAGAAGAAAAACACAAGACGGGACCTCCCGCAGGTCGCGAAAATAAAAACGATGACGAACCCTCTGTTCTCCCCATAGACGAAATGGCCCCCCTCTGCACATTCCGTAACCTGCGCATCCTCAAGATCACGGGGATGATGCAGTCTTATCAGATGTACATTTTCCAAGCAGCATGGCTCAACACCAATCTCGAGGAGCTGGAAATCGGCATGGCTCTACAGCCACGTCTCCGCCGGGGCTACAAATGGCCTTATATTAAGGGTGGTTGGCGTCTGAACAAAACTACTTACGCTGAACCTGTTTACCAGTAAGCACATCCTCAACCAAACCCAGCCATAAACCATCTTAGGTCATCTTACTCGGCCCCAATCGAAACAAAATCTTCATAAGAACGGAGAGAGTAGGACTAACATGGAAATCAAAACATTCAGCGGAACAGGCTACGGCACCCTCCTCCGCACCGTCGGCGTCGCCGAATACCTCGATAAGATGTGTATCGAGAAAGCCAAAATCCGCGCGATGGCATCTGGCAGTACCAGAAACCGTCTTTCTATCCGCACACTGATCCTCACGGGGGTCGTCGTCGACGCAGACCCCTTCTTGCACTGGTTTGACCCGAAGCGTCTAAAATGCATCAACTTCAAAGATAACTGTGTCGATGCGGGATTTTATCTTAGTCACTGTATGAAGAAAGTGTCAATTTTATTTCCGAAAAAGCTCAGAGAGCCCATCCTCACGGGCAGACGGGTGGATCTTTGTAGGGAGTTGAAGGTAGTCCGGATTAAAGACCGAAAGAAGGTTGGGGTGATTGAATATCGCGGCGACGAGATTCTGAGGGAGGAAATTCTGAAGGATGTTGAAGAGGATGAAGATGAGAGGAGAATCGGAGACAATTGCAAAGCAGAAGAATTCGCGAAGGCTGGCCTCAGGTCTGTTATCTAAATGTTGTCTGAGAGTATTTGTCGAAGGTGAAGGATACGGAGATTACCGTCGTGTGGATTGTTGGATTGCGATAATTAGGAAAGACAAAGATTAATAATAATTCCAGCTGAAGGATGCCATGATGCCAATTTTATGTCGAGCAGAATTTTTGGACCTGTTTCCCTGTACATATACCATGAACGAACTCAGCAGCAGCAATGGCCTTACAGCACGGATATCTCTCGAGCAACGTAATAGGAATTCCAGGGAGTCAAAAGCCAAGTAAAACCTAGGCCACATTATCAAAGCGTATTTGTATCGCTCGCGTTGTCTGCAATCAGCGAACGACGCACCTCCTGATCTCCATAAACAAAGCCATTTACAACACCCGGATCCGTGACCAGGTTACGAATAGGAAGCCGAGAAGTAACCATCATTAGTTCGCTGCAGCTATTAGGACCGATCAAGTGATACTCGTCATCGTGCTCCCTGGCCTGATAGTTTCCCACCGTGGTCTCGTTGACCGATGTCTCATCCCAGGACATCCAAGTATCCCCTACCTCGCTCTTTGGACAAATAAATTGCACTGGGTCGTAGGAAAGACCATCGGTAGTAGCGGTAGTTTCTATCTTTGGAGATTGAAGTAGCCTGGAGGTCGGTAGTTTTCTATTTGTGTTTGCATTCTCGTACGCCGCGCTGTCGATCTGGACGGCGGTAACCGACCCCGCGTTTATGTTCGAAAATGTAGCATAGTAGTCATGACCGGTGGTGATCGTGTCTTCATAAGGGGCAGCCTGCTGGTTGGTGGTGTTTGCATTGGTGATTGCGAGAGCACTTGTGTGCCTGTTTGGAAGCGTAATCCTGTCCTCCATCCCGCGTGCATTTGCGCGTAACTCTCCTCGTTGCTGTCCATTATGTCTGCTAGTTCCGTCGTATCGCTCCCTGCGTCCGCGTCCATGTCCCCGTCCGGGCAAAGACCGTCCCCTACCGCTTCCATGTCGCCGCTGTCCACGGCAACGGTACTCCGCATCTGCGTGTGCAGGACCCCGACGACCCAGGAGATTACGGTTGGAGGCTGAGGTAAAGGACTAAGAAAGGATTGGTTTGTGTTAATAGAGGATGTGATAGTGTAGTGTTCCGATAGCACGAATCTCGTACTCACCACCGATTCCGTAGCCACGATCGTCATATGATCTGGAAGAGTGATGACCGTCCTTCTTCCAAAAGACTCAACCGATACGCCGCTGCCGTGCGTGGTACCGAAGCACCAGTGGGCAGACTGTGAGGTAGGTGCCGGTTAATTCTTGCCTCCTGCTATCATTAGACAGATATCAACTCATTTACCATACTGAGCGCTAAGTCCTAATACGGTCAAAGGCGTTTCGTTGAGAGAATCAAGATAACAATTGATCTCTGGGTGGGTTATCGGAGAGGACGAAGAGACCGGATGCATTGAGGTCCCTTGGAGCTGGCGGCTTGAGTCGACGAGGAGCAGCAGCTGCTTCTGGAATCATTATTCCACCCAGGCTGGTACCTGGCCGCTGCAGAAGAGCTTTCACATCCATCCATATTTCCGCTCGTAATAACGTTCAGGGTGAGGACAGTATTAATAGCTTGTACGTTTGTGAGTCGATCCGCTGGGTGTTGAGAGCTGAACAGCCTCTTCAGCCCCTCCTAGCCAGCCTATTCGCCCACAATAGCCATCCCAGCTGGAGCGAGTCGCTACTAGCTTTGCAGGTATATCTATAGATATGCCACCGGCGATCCAGAGGATGAAGCTATTCCTAATTCGAGCACCGATCGAACATGTGCCGTATCAACTCATGGGACTCCGACTTCGGCCGTCGACTGCCGCGGATGATGGACCCAACTCCAGAGCACCAGCAATTATGAAACTCAAGCGCTATGGGCCTATGGCAGCTTTCAGCAGCTGAAATCTGCCGACGGCTTGGAACGGTCTGGTTATTGAGGCTCTTATGCAGAGCCGATCTCGGAATATCGGGGTCTCTGTTGGGTAAGCCGGTCTCTGAGCTGTCGTGCTTTGAAACGTCCGAAGAGTCATTGGCAGCTGTTGCACCCTTTAAAGATAAGCGTGGACTACGAAGTAGACCTGTACAGTTCATGCGAATGGTATGGCATTCCTAGTTGGACAGCAGCTTTTGCACCCGAGACGTAGTATCTAGCTGAAAGTGGGTTGGATGCCTTCGTCTCTAGCCTCGTATCTAGGCCCATGATCATGAATCATTCATTATTCCCACCTTCGCCGAATCTTTTCCAGTTTCCAAGCTCCAACTCTCATATCTTCCCTTTCGAGTGCCGATTCGCGCGACGGGATTGGAGCCAAGATGCCCAGAAGGCTTGATTGGCGTGGCTGACAGACGACCAAGAGCCCAAGACTTTGGCTGCTGGTTAGCGGCTCTTGGAGGCGTATTCGGAGAGCTAAACTGTACGACTCGCGGGTTTGATAAGAAGGCTGACTCCCACCCGGTCTGGCGATTTTCATTCTTGATTCTCTCCAAAAGGTGAGAGTCGGTCAAAACTGTTGCTGTCCGATGCCGTGTCCCTGCACGTGAGCTTGTCTCCTGTTTGTCTCTCACAGATGGGCAATCATTTCCAAAGGAGTCAGCATCCGTTCTCTTACCGTCGTACTGTGCTCGAACTCTCCAAAGTAAGTAGAGTCATCATGTTGTTCTTTATTGTTCCTAAACTACCCTGCTGTGTCTCAGTACCAGCGACCGATACCGGAGCACCAGTGTCATGAGACTTGCCCGATCGCGGCCATCTTAGGCGGGCAAGATCGCGTCTTGACCGTCATGTTGGATGATGATAAGCACTGACTCGGTCAGTTGCCCAGGACCGGGTTCTCTTATCAATTGGTTTCGCCTCGTTTGATGCTGGATGGATGATCCCTGACGCCGCTAACGGATCGAAGCGCCGTCTTGATTTCCTCCGACGGTTAGACAAGGCGTACCACGATGCACGAACCGATCCCCGAATTCAAGAAAGGAAGCGATTGACTCGCCCTGGCCAACAACAACCACCCGATTCTTTTGCTCTCCCATGGGGTAACGCCGTTCACAGTGGGTAGAGCCACTTGTCAAACTCAGAACCCCAGAATCCTGACTTCATCTTCGTTGGACGTGGAGAAATGGGTTGGGGTCACACCCAACCTCTCTACGAAGAAGATTGGAGTTGGAGATTGGGAGAAGCTTACGGGGTCACATCGTGTCTCTAGCACGCGGGGACCTACTCCGGAGTACAGTTATGCAACCTTCCGTCGCGGCGTCGACCTCGGGATACACTGAGTGGGGGCTGGGTTTATTCTCGAGGAGTCGACTCGCTATCGAGGACCGGGTTGTCGCTACGCCCCATATGCATCGATATGGAATTGAGCTTCCACGGCACGCGATCCGTCCTTATCTCGTCTCTGAACGAGATCTTATCCGGGCGCCTATCTAGCGAAATCGTTTATGTTACCTAAGACGTTCCGCTTGCGGTTGGGCCTCGGTCGCAGTCTCCCATGGACACCATGAAATATTGCGCTAAGGTTCCTAGATTACAGTGAACTGGGCGATAACTATTCTTGGGTATTGCTATTTGTGCTGAGGCCTGGATTGGATAAACTTGGAATTGACGTTTCGAGGTGGTGTGCGGTTGAGGCGATGGCAACAAAAGTTGAGGCCGGTGAACTCCGGACGTTGCGCCACCGACCCAGTCCCAGTTACTAGACTGAACAAGACAACCGAGAAAGGCTTGACTCGCTTGTCTGAACCTGGGGTTACATCCGTGGTTGCTGCCTTTTTCGGACGGAGTTTTTCACAGAACACCGTTTGGTTATTTTTCATGGAGATAAGACAGCCGGGCCCGCTTTGCTCGCACGCGACCTGGCCTTGAGTATAATATGGTGCGACTCGCCTCCGTTGTGGCTGCCCTTTTTACCTTCTGCGACAAGTCAAGTCCATTCTATCCGACGAGGATTTCCCTTGCCGTCCTCTAATCATGGCTGCCGTAGAGCATGGTATCGAGGCCACTCTGTGAGTTTCCCCCGTCTGTTCGAATTTCCCACCACACCCTGCTCTCTACTGCGTGTGAATCTGTGTTATTTCACGATACCGCCTCTAGCTTTTTCATTCCACTCGGCTAGGCTCTTTTTTGCTGACATGCCAAAGCCCGGCCCTCGCTACCGATACTCCCGTTACGACTGCTCCTGTGGCTGGACAGGATAAGGTGGTCGTCCAGTCTGAGAAAGCCCTTACTGACACTCCCGATGGAGAAGAACCGAACGATCATGAGAACAAGACTCTCCGTCACGTTGCCGAGAACCTCCCACTTTCCGCTTGGCTAGTTGCTATTGTCGAGTTGTGTGAGCGTTTCACATACTATGGCATGTCTGGCTTGTTCCAGAATTATGTCCAGCGTCCCTATAATGGAGGTGCCGACCCCCCTGGTGCGCTCGGTATGGGACACCAGGGAGCCACCGGACTGGTTACCTTCTTCCAGTTCTGGTGTTACGGTTCGTCTTTCGGCCCGGCTCGTGCTTAAGGAGCGAATTAACGTTGGAGTCTAGTGACACCCATTATTGGTGCGATCATTGCCGACCAGTATCTCGGCAAATACAAGACCATCGTCCTCTTTTGCGGCGTCTACCTCGTTGGTCTGTTGATTCTAGTCTGCACGTCGATTCCCACCGCTCTTGAAAATGGAGCTGGTCTTGGAGGCTTTATTGTCGCCATCCTCATTATCGGCCTGGGCACTGGTGGAATCAAGAGTAACGTTGCTCCATTGGTAAGTCAGCCTGCAGGCTTTTTCTAATCAGATCGCCGCTGACTCTCATAAGATTGCGGACCAGTACAAGCGCAAGAAGATGGCTGTCTCAACTACCAAGAAAGGCGAAAGGGTCATCATCGACCCGGCGCTTACGATTCAGCGCATTTACATGATCTTCTACGGCTGCATTAACATCGGTTCGCTTTCACTGTTGGCTACTCCTTACATGGAAAAGTACACTGGGTTCTGGTCGGCTTACCTGCTGTGCCTTTGCATGTTCGCTGTTGGCACGGCCGTTATCGTCTTGGGACGCAAGTACTATGTTGTCCGTCCTCCACAAGGGTCTGTCATTACCGACGCTTTCAAAGCTCTTTGGATCATGGTCGTAAACCGCAACATGGATGCACCCAAGCCTACATGGCAGGCCGCACACGGTGGCAACAGAACCAACCTTCCCTGGGACGACCACTTTGTCGATGAGCTGAAGCGTGCCCTTGTCGCCTGCCGCGTCTTCGCCTTCTATCCTATCTACTGGGTCGTCTATGGTCAGTTCTCAAGCAACTTTGTCAGCCAGGCTGCTCAGATGCAAGGGCACGGCATTCCCAACGACCTGATGCAGAATTTTGATCCGATTTCCATCATCGTGTTCATCCCCGTCCTGGAATCCCTGGTATACCCTGTTCTGCGCCGCATGCGCATCCGGTTCCGCCCAATCTCCCGTATCTCGCTTGGCTTCATTGTTGCTTCGCTGGCCATGATGTACGCTGCTATCGTCCAGCACCTCATCTACTCGGCCGGCCCCTGTTACGAGCACCCTCTGTGCGATGCTTCCATCGGCCCCGATGGTTCGACCTCGGGCAACAACGTCCACATTGCTATCCAGACGCCCGCCTACTTCTTTATCGGTATCTCTGAGATCTTTGCGTCGGTCTCTGGTCTGGAGTACGCATACACCAAGGCGCCTCCATCCATGAAGTCTTTCGTGCAGTCTATGTACCTCTTAACCAATGCCTTTGGATCTGCCCTTGCCGAGGCCTTGACGCCCGCTGTGTTTGACCCTGCCATCATGTGGATGTTTGTTGGTCTGGCCATTGCCTCGTTTGTTACCGGTGTCCTCTTCTACATCATCTACCACCCGCTTAATGCCCAAGAAGATGCTATGAACGCTCTTGACGCCGACGACCCTGATGTTCCCGTTCCGCGTATTTCGGGAGAGAAGAAGGGAGAGACCAAGGAAGACAACTAGTGATGGAGTTTTATTTCATTTCGAAGTGAAGATGATTTGACGCTTTACGAGCGGTCTATGCATAATGCTAATTCGCGATATGTTGCATAGCGGTCGCTGCTGAGCAGACGACGGTTTGGGTGTAAATAGTTAATTTTTTTCTCGAATCTCCACACATCCAGATCCCCATACACTGAACTTGCGCTCCGTGTTCGTAGGGCTTTCGAGTGAACTTCCACATAGAGCATCCCGTGAGTCACCGATTTTCAGATTTCTCACCGGGAAAACCATATAATTCTGTCTCTGGAGCTGCCGCTCAACTCCGCCCCGAGCCGCCATATATTGAAGAAATAAGTGGAACCCTACCAAAAAAAAAATCATATACGGGTGATAGAATCATGAATCTCAAAGTTAGATAATTTTAAGCTTCGAACCTGGTGTGAATTTTCCTTGACTTAGTCTCCTTTAATACAATCCGACAGGTGAAGCAGCCTCAATACGACGCCTGGCGAGTCGGCGACTTCCGCTGTTCCATTTCACCAGTTCGGAATTTCTCCAACAGGATCCATTTTCATTTTAAGGGGCTTTTCGGTCGCGCGAATACACCACGCGGGTGTGGACCCCGGAGTCTAGAAGCATCCTTGCAGAAAATTGGCCAGCTCCTTTCGTGTTTTGGTTCGGCATTCATTTTGATTTCTCGGATTCGTGCTTCCAGAGTGGGTGAAGGCTTGGCAGTGCATGCTGGAGTTGGTTCAGCTTGCCGATTTCCGCTGCCGAGCCAGGTTAGAGGGGCGCAAATTGGTGGGAGATTCGGGACTTGGATTTGGCGGATAACAAGAAAGGGAGAAGTTAAAGGCCTCCATTCAACTTATTGAGGCAGGATTTATATTGAAAGAGTTTAGAGATCAGCGGGTTCCTAGTCACGACCCATGCAGTGCGTCTGGGTTGAGGAGACCCGGGAGTTAGGGCAAACTACATTTGGCAAACTACTGTTGAAGAGCTTGTATTCGATTCAAAGACAATCCAGTCGAATGCAGACCTAATTCCATTCTGATGTAAAGCTAAACCTAAGCCTGGATCGATAGATAAAACATGTACACATTCACTTTTTGGGAATAATTTCTCTGAGACTTTTGTTTTAGAACTTTTGTTTTTATTATGCACCCAATGACACCATACTCCAAGCCCATGAACGAGCGACTCCAACCTCTCCATGCCTAGTACGCGTAGATGAGCCGCCGAGAATTAGAAAGCCTGCAAGAACTGCCTCTCAGCCGAGGAGATGCCAGCAGTCGCGCCTGCAAGCTTGCTCTTGGCGAGACCCTTCGCCTTAGTGGTGAGGCTGTACCTCTGAGGACTTCCCTCGCGACGAGCTCCAAACTTGGTGGCGTACTTGCCGCTGTAGCCGTACTCGCCTCGACCCTTTTCGACAGCGTATTCCTCGCCCTCGGCCGCAATAGCCGTGAACACCGGCGCAACCTTGCGGATCACCGCGGGGGCGATCTTGACGATTGTTGGGCCGTGCTTGCGGATCACGTCGCGCATAGTGTCGAATAGGCCCTCGTCTTCGAGATCCTGCTGCTGAATGCGGACAATAGCTTGAAGCGCTGCTTCGGCGACGACAGCCCTGAGTGGGAGGCACTCGATTGAGAGCGGGTATTCGTCGTCTTGCAGGTCCATCTCCATCAACTCGTGCAGGTTATGCAGGGTAATTTGGTGCTGGGGGTGCAGGCCGTGGCCATGCTGCCGCTTTTGGCCCTTGGAGACAAGAAGCGGGCCGACCACAGACGGTTGCTTCTTGCCGGCCTCGATAATGGAGGAGGTCGACTGGAGGTGCTTGGAGATGTTGAGGTTCTCCCATTTGACCTCGGCGTCGTCGGAGAGGCCGTCCGAAGCGATGTTGCTGACGAAGCGTTCGGTGCGTTCGTCTCGTGCGCCCTCGGACAGAGCATCGACGAATTGGGCCTTGCGGCCGCTGAGGCCGCGTCTGCTAGCTGCACCGCGGGATTGGCGGAGCGAGGGGATGGACGCAGAGCGACCGGAGCGCTTCCCGCCGTTCTTGATTTCGTCGAGGGCGAGGCGGAGGATGGGTTCCTGGGCAGAGTTGATGACGGTTGAGCCGGCCTGCTGGATAGTTGGGAGAAGGTCGATCACGACTTGGGTGATGGTGTTGAAGACGTGCTCGCTCTGGCGCAGTCGAGGGCTCATTTGCTGGACGGCTGCAAGCGCCGCTTCGGCAAGGATGGCGCGCTGGGTTATGTTGTCAAAGGCTTGATCGCGCTCGAAGTCGAAGTTCTTGTCGGATGTATCGACGTCCTCAGTGACAGCGTTGGCTGCAGCACTAAGGGCAATGTTTGCAACTGCACCTGCGCGCACGCCGAGCTGACCGAGGGAGAGACGTGTGTCGGGCGAGAGAATGTCTCGGGGGATGGGATCGGGGAAGTCCCGAATGAGTTTGAGGATTTGACAGACCAAGTCTTGCTCTTCATCGATCCTACCGCTGCCGCGACGCTGGGGCTGCCGTCCGCCGCGCCGACCCTCGGCGCGGGAGTCGAGAGCGTCGAAGTAGGGCTCGAAGGAGTGCCCGTGGTGGCCGACGACGGTGGCCAAGTTCCTGTCTCCGCCGTAGGTGTGGACGCCAATGCATTTCATTTCTTCGTCGAAAACTGGAGCACCGGACATGCCTAGACCTGTCAGATGACACAGACTCTGTCAAAGTGTTCGTACAGCATACCTCCATATGGGTCAATTCGATACTCGAGCATCTGCCACCTCGACCTATCCAGACTCCACCTCGTTTCCTGGAAGCACTCATACAGGGTGACACCAGGCTCACCGTTCCTTACGAGATCGCCGGCATAGCCAACAACACCGATTTTCGTCATGTCTCTTTCCGGGGTATCCCGGTAGTCATACGGGGTGACTTCCTCAAACGGTTTATTCAGCTTGATGAAGGCAAGGTTAGCCTCGCGACGACCGCGGCGCTTCATCCACTCGGGGGTTGTGGCAACTCGATTGCCGAAGCGGAACTCAACCTCAGGGTTGTCAATGTTCTGCTTTCCGGTATACCCAAGGTACACCTTGGCTTCGGTCAGCTCGCCGAGCTCATACTCCCAATCGTAGACGGATTGGCCAGCGGTTGCGACGAGATCGTCTCTGACACAGAAACCCGTGGCAATGACCCAGGTGTTGGCCTCGCTGTTCTCGAAGCGCAGGAAGAGCTTGGCGACTCCTAGTTGTCGTGTCAGCTTCGGAAAGATTCAGTTTGCGAATTGATGAAAGAATACGCATACCGCGATATTTGCCTCCTGGCAAGATATCCCTTCGATTGACAGAGGTACGATTGTCCTGCTCCAGCTCGGAGGGTTGGTCATTGACATATCGGAGGTATTGGACTTCGTCCGGGACCTCAGAAGAGCTGCTCCTGAGGTTCCAGACGGGAATCTCGTTTTCCGAGAGCGAGGAGCGGTGGTTACCGTTGAAGAGGAGAGGCATGGTGGGAGTGATTAAGGAAGTGATTGATAGAAGTTACTTTTGGCGTCTTCCGATGAGGCAGTTATAGTTCACTGACGGATGAGTGGAATCAGGAAGAGAAAGATACAACGCTTGGAAATGGAAGGCCCGGGGCTTTATACTGGCCGTGTGGCAACCTGAGGTGGTTTCGCGATCTAGCAACTTCTAGGATTTCAGAGATGACGGACACCACCATCAACAGGATTCATTTGTCCACCTCAGAAGCCATGGATCCAGCATAATCGGCCTCCCGGGGGAATACTGTGAGAAATTCGAGCCGCGGAGAAGTCAAATAATTGGGTAGTCATCGAGTGGTCCTCATCACATAGAGCCTAGAATGCTGCGGGGAGGTGGTGTGAGAATGGCCCTGCTCCACTCCGATAGGGGCCAGATCTGGGGAAGCTGAGGAACTAGTTCGGAAGCGAATGGCGGGGTTGAAATCGATGGTACGATTGAAGCAGGCTGATCGAGCGCAACCAGGATCGTTTTAAGCTTAATTTGGTGGCCAGAATCGCGGCCAGTGGAGAGCTTGGTAACCCCGCCGGGGGAGATGGTACGGGCGAACAGGTCGATTCCTAACATATGTATGCGATGAGTTGTACCACTAGACTCCTCATCATACGTACTGCTCCTCCTGTCTTGTGCGGAGTCTTACGATGGCTGTAAAACCAACCCGCAGAATATATCTCGGAAGCCTCAGCCGGAGTCCTCATCTTTCCAAGGTCAACACCCGCTAGTCCTTCCAGTATACTGAATAGTCAGAGATCACTGCTCCTTGTTTTGGCTAAAATAGAGCAGCAGAAGAAAATGTGTTAATGGTAAGTTGAGGGAGAGCTAACGCTCTTTGAACGAACGGTCTGTTATAATTGTTCAGGTACCAAACCTTACCTCTCCAAGGGAAGAGGGCATATTTCAAGATTGTTGACGGTACCTGGAGAAACTCAGCTTCCTGCATATAGCGGTAGAGCAGGATTATAACAATGCAGACGACATACTGGGCAACCGAGCACACTCGTAAGTGAAAGAAATTGAACTTTGTCGCTAGGACTTGGACTTCGAGTATCTGTTGCATTGTCATGAATTCATTAGTGGCTCGACTGTCTCCCGCTGGGCCAAGTAAGTTTCAACCCAATGTGGACAAAGAGTTGACGCTGAGGTGATTTCCAACATTCCACTGACTTTCGTAATGCTCTCCTCATCTCAAAAGAGGATCAGGAATTGGAATTTAAGCTTGATTTCAAATGCCGTATACTATACAGCTTGAGCTTCGGTACTTGTAAAAAATGGCCCTCAGTCCCGAAACAAGTGTAGGAAAGGACTTGGCATGGGTTGCTAGAGCTGTTCAATGTTGGAAGCTTCAAGTTTCCCAATCATCGAACGATAAAAGCAGGGATAGTGGCGTGCGCAATTCGGAAAAAGTAGTCCAGTATGCTCTGAGGATGCGCATAGTAGTAGTGTAAGGCCGCAGTGTTCAGTAAGAGGAGGCCTATTTCAGGGTGCTGCTCTCGTAAATCTCTCTCTGCCCCCTTTCGCTGAGAGATACCACTCCCATCCGTCAAAAAGTCGACAAGTTGAGTCCGTCTTAGCATCACTATAAAGGTCAAAAGAAATCTCTGACCACATGACCGCATCAGCAACCACCGCCGGTCCCGGGAAATGAGTCTGCAGGTTCGAAAGAAGCTGTTTCGTCTTCGAAAATCGAATATACCCCCATGATTCAGGATATAAAGCTGGAGGGCAGGTGTATGCTCTGAGCATCAAGAAGCTCAGAAAGCAGAATAAGATCAAAGTGCCCACTTCTTGCTTCAAGACCGGCAAACAGGTGCTACCGTAGCTGATCGATCCGCACTCGCAAAGCCATTGTAGACATCTGTTTTGCTGGACGGCGTGGGCGATGGAAGCATAGCTAATGGAGGGATTCCTGTACGTGCGAAACTGCGAGAGTCAAGGCACAGATTTCGGAAAAGATGGAGCAAAGCGAAGAGAAGACTAGCTGGACTGAGCATTTGTTAGCTAGACTGACTCTGAATGGTGCTAAGAAAGTGTTGAAGTCTGCTGTTGGGCAAAAGCCGCAATTCGATGTGTCTGCAGGCGTTCGCGTAGGAGCTGAATTCCTCAGTGCGTGAGATCAAGACCCGGTTGAATTTCGCTCTTCGTCACAAAAGGGGACCTGACAACAGTCTTTGAATACTGGAACAGAAAACTAGAAGAGGAGAGGAGAGAATCAGTAGGTGGAAGTTCTTGTAATCTGGCTGTTGTCTCGTGGATTGGGTTCAGATAGAGGTGCGGTTGGTGTTTGTGTTATTCTTCTGCTGTCACCTTTATCTTCATGGATTATTGCCTTCTACCCGCAAACACCTTACTTACCACCGTTTTCCCATACTCTCTAACACATTCCTTAGTCTTCGCCAGTCTTCTCTGTATTTCCTCTTCGAGGATTATAGTCTAGCCCAAATCAACCATAAGATGGCACCGCTCCTTCGGGTTGGCCAATACCGCAATGATCACTCCACAAAGAAGTCCTCGAAAAATGGTTCCAAAGGTATGCCGTCAGCTTTCCCTCATCGAGAAGAACCAAGCTAATACGGCATTCGCTTCAGCGATAAACAAGAGCCTAGGCCCCACTCAATCCCAAGTTGGCTCTCTTATAGATCGCTTTAGAGAAGGTGGTTGGATCCGGAAAGACTGCCAAAAAGCTGAAAACAGACCTCCAGCATTCAACGGCACTCTTGCATGCGGGTGAAGCCTGTTGCATCGGGCTCACACTGTACATAAGGATGAGGATGAATACCTGCGTTGTCATCTGATGTAGATTGGGCGAACTGATCTACTCTAACGCATGTTCTGATAGCATATTCCACCACAAAGGTCACAGAAGCAGTCATCGCCATGCATTCGAGGCTCAACTTGGTCAGATCTGGAACGCAGCGCTTACCGAGCACGTACAACCTCGGCACAAAGTCATCTCATATATAGACCGTGGCCCTTGCTGGTTCAAAGAACATATCCATTGTGTCTGGCGGTGGTCTACTTTCTGTCTTGTACCAAAGAGGAGAGTAGTCACCCTGTCATAGATGCAACTACGCCAAATGTGCAGAGAAACGCAAACTTGAAGCCGAGAGAGTATAATGTGCCGCTACCGCTGGCTGAGGCGCATGCGAAGACCCCAATTCTGACTGCACCGGAGGGAGCCCATGCCGTTCGTCCGCAGGTTCAAGTGGGCTTTTCAATCAATCAGCAGTTCTCCTTGGTGAATATGTTGCAAAGAATACATTCTGGCGCTGTGAGCGTGGTTCTATTAGGTGCCTATTGCTTTCTGGTATCATACGGATTCGGGCCTGGTCCTCTGCTAAAGCTGCCTTTAGGATCAAGCACTAAAGTCTTAAAGATAATATAACTGACCCTTGCTAAAAGGAGAAGGATCGCTCCTGTTCTTGGCAGATTCTAGAACCATAATTATAGACATTTTGCGTTGTGTTCAAATAAACATCCTCAAGAGTTTCGGATGGGCCTGACAGGGATAGTCCTGGTAATTTGCAATGCCGCACCGGCCTCATAACACTGGCTATAGTTGCTTGGATGACTTGTTCATAGGCCTGGCATTTTCTGAATAGACGGATATGCTTCTTTTGTCAAATGTCCACCGGGGTTGGCTTGATTTGTTGATATTTTGTAGTAATTGGAGTCAATTCCAACATATAGACCCAAGTTACATGTCGAGACCACTCTGCAACGATAACTTTTGAAACAATAACATAAGGAACTGATTTAGAGTCACGAAGTACCAGAAAATGCAAGAAGATCCCGGCAGAGGACAGAAGGTCCCGCGTTAGTATAGGAGGCTTCATTTATCCGGCCGATTTGTATGGCCGGGTGTTTCCCCCTCAAGCCGTTTCAAAAGTGTCAAAAACAGTGACCAAGCTGCATCCCACAGATATACAGCTCCCAGAGCTCGGCAAAGCACAGATTATGTATTGACTTGCCCCCTGATCAGTAACACAAGAGACCGGGTAGCTCAGATGGAGAGCGTTGAGATATTCGAAGCCCCACCCAAGCAGCCTATCCAGCTGGGGCTTGGAGTGGTCAACTGGTTCGGATTCCTCAAAGGATGCAAGTTCGAATCTTGCCCTGGTTTCTTATTTTATCTCTTTCAATTTCAAAGGAGTGGAAGGAGCTTGTACCAAGGGGGGGAGGGGGCAGGAGTGGAGCCGTCGCAAGGCAATGAAGCCTGAGTCGAGTATTAAGCACGAAGCAATGAACAGGAGTCTGATTCAATGGGATTTTGAAGCATGACTTGTGAAATAGGGATTCATTTGGGACGTGGCCTCATTGTCGAGATGTTCTATTATCGGAAGAGGCTCGGTTCGACATGGCCTTATTACCGGTCTCACTGGAGCTTCTTGCCCAGCAAAAGTGAGTAGCTGCAAAAGGCAGCAAGTAATTCCCGCCGCTTAGGCTCTGCCCGCTAGATATGTGCTGCATAATTTTTGTTAAAGGAGTAGTAGGTAGATAGATGGACTAAGAGCGAGGGTGAGGCCGAGACTGCATGGCATAGCTCAGCCGCAGGAACAGATCTAACACGGCTGAAGCATGTCATCTACATGGGTTCCATGTGACTTGAGTGATTATGATAGATACTAGATCTAGTGTGGTGGCATACTAATGGACAACGTTCAGCCCCTCACAATATAATACCCGCCGATCCTCTCTTGTTCAACGCCAGTCCTCACCCCAACCCGCTCGATCATCTTTTGCCCTCGCGCAAGAACATTCCCCGCCCCGTCCTTCGTCCGATCGAGCCAGCCGCGATGATCTGCCATTTCGGGACCCCACAGTGGGTGATCAAGAAGCGCCTGCACGTACTCCGTGTCGTACTGCTCCGCCAATACAGCTGCTTCTGCTGCTGCCTGACGTGCGGCAGCAAGGTCGTTTTCAGTGCGCGGAGAAGGTGGCGGAATGTCGGGATGGAGAAAGCCGAGGATACGGACTGGGAGTGTAGATGGCAGATTTGGCATTGGATCGTGGAGAAGACGGAGGACTGAGACTTTGCCGGTCGTTTGTGAGAGGGAAACCGGGCCCGTGTGTTGCGAGCCATCCCAGAGTCGGATGGAGAGGATAATCATCTGCCAGGTGTCGGGGCTGGTGCGAGCCCAGCCAAAGAAGTAGCCGCGGAGCTTGTCCTGGATATCTGAAGGGACTTTGACGGGGAGTCGGCTAGGGTCAAGGGATTGTGAAGGTCGTGCAGTGAAGCTGAGCGGATATGGCGGTTGAGGCCCGTTTTCTATCGACGGCGGTACAGCTGGATCAGGTGCATTCCCGGGGTCCGGCTTGAGGGTTTCGTAGGCTGTCTGAATGGCAGTCTCCCCGAGCCAACCGGGCCGATAGCGCGCAGTGACGGCTTCTGCTACCGCAGTCACAGGAGCGACAACTTTGGACGCCGCTACCTGCGCGTACGTCCCGGCAACGAGTGCGCCGAGTTCCAGAGGCATGGTCGCCAGACTCGCGCCACGGAGCGAACTCGGATCCATCGACGTCGACAGAATGCGGAAAACCGGACTCCGACACAGAACTTTCTTCTCCCCGCGACACAGTACAAGCTGGAAATACCCGTCTTCAGCATCCGGCGGTATTCGCGCAACGACGGTCTCCCGCAGTCGATGGGTTTGCACACGTTTCGAGGCCTTCTTGTAGAACTTGGCGATATCCCGCTGCCACGCGCGCTCTTTATTCGGGTCGACTTGGTCAGCACGGACCGCAACCGTCGGTGTGGCATTCACCCAGTCATCATGCATGCGAAAGAGCGCTTTTGCACGCATTCCCGTCTTCCCGCTCCATCCTTTGCATTGCAGCCAGAGCGACCTGTCGTCAGGGAGCGGTGCATCAGCGAAGATCGAGACGGTGACGGAAGTATCGGGACCGCGGTAGAAGACGATGCCGTGAGAATGCCGAAGGATGGAATAATGCTTTGTAGATTCAGAGGGATGGTGAATGAGCCCACCAAGGAAATAGCGGGCATCGGCATAGAAACTGGATTTTTCAGAGTCGGCGGGAACGGTTGTCTCGGCGCGTGGGAGAGGTGGACGATTCGTAGGCTGCGGGCTCAGAGGCGCAGTAACACGGAGATTGGGCTGACTTCGATATCGCGGGAGGGAGTGAGGCGGTTGTAGAGAACATGTGGGAGAGGGTGATAGCAAGGGCGAGGGCGAGGGTGAGGGCGTGAAACGGGGAGGTGGAGGGGGGAAGTGAGGAGAGTGAGGAGAAGCTGAGGAGTAGGGAGAATACGCGAGGTAAGGCGAGTATGGAGGCGGATTCGGTGTCAACGGACGCCGGACACCGTACTCGACCGGCGGAGGAGGAGCCGGGACTGGCTTACGCTTGATCTCCATTTACCTCTTGACATAAATTATTGCTAGAAACTGCGCTGGGTGAGCCTGCTGTTGCTGCCCTCTGGCTGCTGCTATACGATGTCACGTGAGGAGTAACAATAGGCGCCAATGTTCTGGGCAAACTGAGCCAAGGTCTGGACGCCAGCACCACCATGCAGATGCGAGCATGAATGCAGATCACTGAATTTCACAGGAGTTTGGCTAATCCACTGTTGTCGGCGTCTCCTGTGCTCCTGGCCCTTATATTCGATGATTCGGTCGCCAGATCCTAAGTTAGGACTTCTGTCGGCTTCAAGGGATTTAGTTCAAGGATGAGACGACTGCTCAAGCCGCGAGTCTCTTGGTCTCGCGGTATTGATTGACAAGACGGTATCAGGTGTTGCTCAAAGACAATTTAACCTGGGCGTTTGGCCCTTGTTTCTTGTGCCAGAATCCACGATGGTCTGCCAACTGTGCTTGTCCTGGATTGTCTGTTGCAAAGCTCACGGAAAGTATCATGAAATTGCCATAAAGACCCTCCTAACTCTGGAATGGGCCAGGATGGATGAGTACGCTAGCACATCCCATCATGTCTTTGACTGTCTTGTGGAGGGGAGGCTTCCAAGCATTCTTCGCACACTACCAGCATGCCGCGACGATGCAATTTCCGGAATCGTTGCTGAAGAGATGGAGTTGTTCTTGGTTCTTTGGCTTCTAGCCTACCACAGCTGCGCTATTGAAAGGCTTGTTGGGAAGTTCTTTCTGTAGAGAAACGTCTCCACACCCAGACGATTGATCCATGGCGGAAATGTTTAGCTGTTCGACCTCGCTTGTCAGTCTCCCAACCTTACCATGATAGGGGGGTCGGGGTGTTTAGGGGGGAGCCGAGGACCGAGTCCAATTTTGTAAATCCAGGAGCAAGGCCGCGCTCTGATGCGCTGGATTGACACCGTAAGCTGCTCTTGATTCTTGTTCTGTCTATTTTATTATCCAGGTATCTAATCATTTACCAAGCCGTTCAGGAAGCGTCAACACAAAACATTAAAGGATTAAAGGCAGGAAATGGCAACAGAAACCCCCATAACCGTGGCAATCACAGAAGCAACGAATGGCTGCCGAGCCATAGCCCCGTTATCAGGCTCATCCGTCTCCTGTGCATCTGTCCCTGAAGTCGTGTCCGCGTCCTCAATGGCGTCGCAACTGCTCGGGGTTGTGGATGTAGCAGAGGTAGAACTGGCCGGCGACTTCGAGGTCGACGGCGACCCGGTCTCTGTCGCAGTGATGGTGACTTCGTATGAAAGAACAGGATCGGTGCTCGTGACGACAAATTCGCCGTCCATACCGAGCGAGCACGTCCCCGTTTTGGCGTCGTGTGTGCAGAGCACCGTGGCCGTACTAAAGTAAGAAATGAATGTTAGCATTGGTGGGCTGGGATTGAAGGGGATATTGGTGAGTGAGCGGGTGCCTTACTGTCCTGTTTCGGTGACGAGAAGTGTCACAGTGCTCGGAGCCTGGATGATTGTCACACCACTGGGGACGTCGCAGGTTGTGGTGACGGAGTCGGCGCAGGTGACGGAGTATGTGGTGGTGTTGGAATCCTGAGGCGCAGTAGAGTTAGCCGGGTTGGCAACCCGTGGCGGGTCGTCGGGGTGGAGGTGAGATTCATACCGAGCCAATGATCTTGCCAGCGAGCGACTGCCCGTCAGCATTGTCCGGTATGTACATGGTCACGACTTGGGCGGCTGCGAGAGTGACGGAGCCGGTAAGGATAGCCAGGCCGAGGAAGAGGGCAGAGGAGCGCATAGTGGCCGCGAAATGGGGTTTAAGGCTGGCTATAAGCAGGACTGAAGAGAGGAGGATGAGAAGGAGAGAGGGATTTTGAAAGAGACAATATGATGACGATAGGGTATGATGCTGTGGTTAGAGACGAGCCGCGGTAGAGAATATGGAGGCCTGATATAATGGCTTGAGCATACTTGAGCATACCTACATGATCCCATGAGTTTCTTTACTCCCCAGTAGCTCAGCCCTGTCAGCTTAGACGCTGCAACGAATCAAAAACAGAGAGTGGGAGCAGACAGTGGGAATGAAGCGGCTGAGGAGCCACTGGCCAATGAAGCTACAATAGCCATATCTAATAGGGAAAGCCAGGGGTCTTTTTCGTTCAGCCGCTCTGGCTACAGCCAAGTTATTCTTGTGCTTTGTTGGAATCTTAGCAGGCTTGTTCTCTCGTCTTAACATCTTCGTTGGTCGACAGGAACATGACTCGTGCTCGGCTGAGCAGGGCTCAGAGCTGACCACAGCTGAGAAGGATATCTACTTATACAGAACCGGCCAGTAACTCTAATGGATATAGTCATTTCTATTGTTGGCTCTCCGCTCTCCTAGGATACCCCGTACATGTGTATCTGATACCGAGGTGGGTGTCTATCAACTTTATAGAATCGCAAGACGTCCTCAGGGCGCTTTCCAGCTTACCTCTAAGCAGTGAAGCTGATTGCTTCAGCAGAGTACGCCGAGAAGCTCTGTTTCTTTTCCAGAACGTATGTACTAACAAGAATAGGCGATCGCTGTTACAGTGGCAGTGGCAATATTATGCTAGCGAGTAATATATCTGGTTAATATTAGCTGGTCATCCTTTGGATGTTGGTACCTCTCAGCCTCGAATGCGGCCTGCCTCACAAATTGCTCAAGTAATCGTCTATTTCCACTAGGGCTGTACTTTAGCTACTAAAGTGCTGGAGCCACGGAAATATACAGTCTAGATACCGCAGCAGCAATAGAACCCAATACCCCTCAAGACGCAGATGGGCTCCTACTCTGGCACTACTACTCTGCTTGTCTTGTTTACCAAAGATAAATCAGCCTTGCAGTCAACCTTGATTCATAATGCTACCTTGTAACCCTGCAGCGTTTCAGCTCGCGGAGCTCGATCGCTGCGCCCCGACTGAAATTATATGAGACGGAGTGAACCGCTCTTTCGAGAGTAGGGCCCTGCTCTAGTCAAAAGCTACTAGCCCGAGTGGGCGAAAATAGGACCATGCATGATTGGGCCGTGTTTCGACCGCAGGCGCTGTTCCTGAAGGATTGGCGCAGAGCTGTGGAGGCAGGTTGCAGCCCTAACCCTAACGGGATGGGCTAAGATTAAAGGCGTTCTGCAGGTTGGGGGCGAAAACGGCTGGCGACGCGGGATGTTATTGGGGGCGCGGCTTAGCTAGGGCTTCTAAATCTTCAGGGAGACTGGGGCTTAGAGGGCGGATGAGAATAGCTCTGCTTGGCGATGCTGAGTTTGATCCACGAGGACGGATCCTGTATTGTATAGGTCTAAAAAGGCGGAGATAATCTCGTACCGGGGGTATATAAACCGCCTGCCCTCTGCCGATTGATGACCATCAAAGCAGATCAGATCATCAAACTCACTTCTGAGTCCTCATACTTTAGTCTCTATCAGATTTTGCTTAATCCATATACTGTCCATCACCATGCCAATCCGCAAATCCTTCCTTCTTGCCGCGGCTCTGGCTACCGTCTCCCCTGTCCACGCCGACGACACCCTGTCGAAGCCCGCCCTGACCGACAATCTCGACTATCTCCTCGCCGGCAATGTAGCAAGCCTCCCGTCTAACGGCGGTCCCTACTGGGGAAAGTGGGAAGACGGCCTCATGCCCGCAGACTGCAAGAGCATCGCGGAAGACCAGGGTCTCAACCCCACCGACTTTGAGGTCTGGGATATCTTCTTTGACGACTGCCAAGATGGATGGAGCTTCTGTCGCCACAAAGACTCGGCGGATAGCTTCGAGACACTGGTCGATACATTCGGGCGGATTCCTGTCAGGATGCGCAGCTGGGTGCGCCATGTCCTCACCATCCCGGGCGATAACTGGGCGTTCAACAGCAATGGCAACATCTGCTTCTCTGGAACAACGAGTCAGAACCTCGATGTCGCTCTGCACGAGACAGGACACAGTCTGGACCTTCTCGGCGCATACGGCAGCGGAGCGCTATCTTCGAGCCAAGAGTGGCTGGACGCGTACAACGCCGACTCCAACGTCCCCGACAATTACGCACGATCCAACCAGGTCGAGAACGTTGCGCAGAACACTGTCGTCGCCATCTACGACAAGAACGTCCCCGGCGGGTTCCCTGGTGTGCAGGCCGAGTATGCGAAGATCCAGAACCAGTATACCCTGGTCGAAAACAAGGCGGGCGATCAGATCATCCCTGGTGGAACCTGTGACCGGCATCTGGAGAACTCAGAGACGGTTCCTATGTCAGGATCGAGTGCTAAGAGGGATATCAAGATCAAGGGAAGAACTGTGGGGACCAGGTCTGTGACGCATGACTGGAAGTTCAAGGGAACTTACAGCAATATCGTCACGGACTTTGAGCCGTTTAACACGAAGGATTTCCACCACTAGCAGTCTAAGGAAGGGGATGTGAACTCACTGGAACGGCAGAGTATGATGTGTTAATGCACTTGATTTGGATTTGTTCTGGCTTGGGGTTGAGTTTGTATATGTATGTTTATGCTCATGTTCTCTCATCTTGTATATACGGAGAAGCGGAAAGGGGTAGCTTGGGGCTGGCGGCAGCGATGTGATTTGTTTAATTTGGAGTATATTGAGCCTTGCAATGATTTTTCTGTTCGTATAGAGTCCTTTGCCTAGGATCATAATACCGAACACCGACTCTCTCTGTTCACTTTCTGCCCGCCACTATGCCTGGCGAAGCTATCCATCCGAAGAGCCCCAAGCCCTGTACTTTAACCTCCTTCCGAAGCCACTGCAGTGTCACTCCCTGTCTGGAATCTTGTAACAGTAGGATAGAATAGAGAAGATGCTGATTGATATAGCTCAGCGCTCTGAAGCCTCAGGTAGTCCACGAATTTCAGGTAATGAAGATCTGACCAGGGAAGTTGTGACGTACTACTGCTCCGTCCTCGCGTCTATCTCTGCAGTCTAGAAGAGAAGAAACATAGCCTTGGACAGAGGGCATTGGCTGCAGTGAAACGCCTCGGCCTTCTTCATCACAGCATATGTGACGAGAGCCCTGTGGTCATCTTTCCAGTATGATGTGGGAACATCTGAATACATCAGAAACAGAAGCTCGATGTCTCCCGTTTCTGTTCAAACAATTCAATGCAGATATTACAAGGAAAGATTCCCTTGCTGTTGCCACGGTCTTGTTCCTGGCGCATGGAAATTCCTCCCTTCCTATGCTCAACAAGGCAAACCGTTCTCAAATGAGGGCTCATCGCCTGAAGAGCTCTTGTATACAGGATATGTAAGATACCTTCATGAACATCATCTCGACACCTTCCTACGCCAGCTTGTAGTATAATGTTTCCATCAGTATGTGACAGCGAAGCGTACTCTTGGAGGCACCACGGCTTGTCGCTCGCGGCGACTTCAGGTCGCGATCCGAAACGTGTGAGAAGATGGAATGACAACCCGTAATCATAGCTTTACTAAGTCGTAATATGAATGGGCTACCTTGGCCTTGGTATATATTGCAGTTGGGGATAGGAGTTATTCGCTAGTGCATAGAGAACTATATACAAGCACGCCTAAAGCAATGGCCAAGGCGACACTGGGAATTCATATTATATATATGTTGATCAAATCATTTCCGTCAGCGCGTCTCCATGTCCTGATGTACCCTATCGTAGTTTTACGTTTCGCACTACCTCCAAGAAGTGCTTATTGTCTGCGTAGTCCCCGCGCATCCCTCGCTCACCTTGGCAGACCGATTCGGATCGCTTTCCCAGACGACCGATCCATCCTGCTGTTTCTTGAGGAACTTGAACTCAAACGAGGTCCCCACAGGCAGCTCAACAGTCGCAGTCCACAGGGGATCTGTAGAGGTATACTGGGCCGCGGAGAGAGCAACCGCATTGGTGGTATCCCAGTTGCCGAGCTGAGAGATCGACCCAGCTAAGAAGACGTTTTCTCCGTATGCAGTCTGCACCCGTTCCTGGAAGACGACGGGGATTGCTGTCACTGTGGCCGAGGCGCATGTAGTAGTCGAGGTGGCTGTTGCAGTGGTCGCCGTACTTGTAGGGGTTGTCGTGTCGCACAGCTCGCTGCCAGAAACCCAGGCCGCTGGGACAAGGACCCGAGGAAGGCCAGAGGTCATTGGAATACTGATTGCGCCGTTGGAACCGACCTGGACAGAGGAGCAGGTGTATAGCTCCACTAGGTTGGCGCCGTTGCTGTATCCATGATCGTACAGGTCGAATGTATACGAACCGATACTGGTGCCGATGTTGTTGAGGAGAGTGAGGACCTGAGAGCCACCAGAACCCTTGCGCATGGCGATGTAGTTGCTATCGCTGTAGAAGGGAGTATTCTTTTGTCGCGGTGTTAGTACTAGATCTAACCAATCAATGATACCCAGGAGGCACCGTCAGCAAAAGGAGGAACGCACCCGAGAAGTGAGATAACTGGAATCTTTGGAGATGGCCAGTTTTCGGATCTTGTTGGTGGTCGCGATGAACTGGTATAACTCTGAGCTCGTCGAGTAGGCGGACCACCAGACCGGCTCACGGTTATAGGGATCATTGCTGCCTGAATAATGTTGCTCCTGGCCGGCATAGACGATAGGGATTCCGTCGGTAAAGAAGAGGAATGCGAGGACATTTTTGGCCCGACTCATGTCCGGGGTATAGCTGTTGCAACTTATGGGTTAGATATAATCTCAACTTGAGAAACCACGTCCTTTTCTACGTACTTGGGGAATCGAGGATTATCATGATTCTCGATGAAGTTTCCCAGCAGAGTAGGATCCCGACAGTTCGAGGCGACGGTGTTGATCATGTTATAAAGATCCGACATGCTCCCGCTCGAGGACTTGAACGCGTTCAGGAGGGGATAGTATCTGGTACTGTGAGTGAACAGGCTATCTGCTGGTGTGGGCTTGACTCACATGGGATAGTTCATGACTCCGTCCATATAGTCCTGATAAGGGCAGGTATACGCCGGATCCCCGTGGAAGATTTCACCAACACTGTAAACACCGGCGGCATCAACGTAGCCCGGCCAGAAATCCTTCTCAACATGCTTGACGGTATCAATGCGGAGTCCATCCACTGCGTCTGATTAGCCTATAATTTCAAGAGGGGCAGAGGGCAAGGGATTACCAGAATAATTGGCAACGATGTCCTCGATCCAGTCATACCAGATGCCGCGTACCTCAGAGCTCTGGGTGTTCAGATCGGTCAAGGAGACGGTATCGTCTCCCAGGAAACAGTTCTCAACCTGCCATTGGTCGTCATAGTTGTTGATTGCGCAGTATGAATGGAAGTAAGAGGCCGAGTTGAAGGGGGTAAATATGCTGAAGTCGGTTGACCCGCCGGGGCCACTATAAGCCTGTACAAATTAAGTCAGTAAAGCAATTCTGAAATATTTTTTTTTCCCTTTTCAGTGTCTTTATTGATTTTGCGCCTTATCAACTTACCATGTGGTTCGCAACAACGTCCAACATGAGATACATGCCCCGGTCATGGAGCGCTTCTGACAGAGCCCTGATATCATCAGCCGTGCCCAGGTTGGTGTCGACACCGTATCTATCATTACACCAGTCAGAAACCGCCTTGCAAAAGAGAAGATAACGTCTGTTTACATGTTCTTCTGCCAATAGCCATGGAAGCCCGTTCCAACCGCGGTGACATCGGGAATCTGCTCGGTGATAGGTGTAATCCAAATAGCAGTGAATCCCATATCTTGGATATAATCAAGCTAACATATTCGCTCAGTGAGGGAATTGGAAAATGGAGATGAGTCTGGTCTGACCTGGTTGATGATGCCCTGCCAGCTGCCGCCGCAGTATCTCTGGGGATTGTCAGCCCATGCGACCCATGTAAAAAAAGATCGTCCGTACCCGTTGAGCCAGATCACAAGCAGCGGTCGTCGATCCGTCCGTGCGAGCGAAACGGTCCGTCAAGAGGAAATAGATCGACTGGCTGCGCCATCCGTCCGCATCCAATCCATGCACCGCTTTACCCAACAGGGCCAGCGCGCTGGTCAAGGTGAGCAGTCGCATTGCGGTGAGATGGGAAGCAGTGTTGATCAGAGCCCGTTTGACTGTCTGTTGCCTGTTTGTTCATGTGCAAGCCAATCTCTACAGTTCGACCATGGCGCGAAGTCTGATTATATACCTCTGCTGGAGACCTAGTATGTGACCTTAGCTGGTACTGGACCTCTAGCGAATCGCGGGTCTACGGAAGTTGGAATCAGCCATGCGGACCTATTACACCTATCATGCCCGATGGATATAGTATGTTTTCCCCTCGGTCCATTCATTTCGGCCACGAGGCCCATGTGACTTTTGGCAACCTTCGGTAGATGGGACTTGGGTGGAGGTTTCTGGACCATTGCGCCTGGTTGCAGAAAAACCTGCAAAGGTCACTCGATGGAGCTTCCAGGTTATAGTAAGCGCTCTTCATCCCCCTACAGACCACTGGGAACGCGCTTCGGGATTGGCCAGTTCTCCTGGCCAAGAGTGGAGTGATTGGGCAACCCTAGTTAGTCGGCTAGAAAGCCTGCGTTAGTAGCCTATGGCGGGCACGACCCAAGACGGTATTTTGCGGATTCCCCAGACTCCCCCAACAAGTGACATGTTCTGAGAGGTCTTGGTATATCCCGGCAAATGTCCGCTCCCTGTCGCTGTGGCATGCCCGGCCCAGACATGAATTGCCGCGTCTAGGCATTAACGGAGGTTGCTCCATTAAAATGCCTTCCCCCACACAAGCCACTACTGGTTCCGTGAAGAATGTCAGCCGCTCGGTGAGACTAGGGCATTCGGATTGGTTCCTGCAGATTCAACCCATCCTACCTCAGTGTAAGGTTGAGACCGTTTGATGAAGGTTAGGCTTTCTGTCTGAGCTAGCTAGTGGCAGGATAATTCGGCAGAGCACGGCGGTATTTTATCTTTTCCCTAAACAAATATCATCAGCCTCGGCCCTCTGAACATATTGACCCTGCAAGTAACAGGTGGGCTTGTCGCGGCAGCTTGATTCTCTCCTTGTACTACAAGGTCCACGACTATATGAGTAAACCAGTCTATCTCAGTTCGGCGTGTGGGAGTAGTTTCTCATCTACTTATCTCTTCCTGGATTTCTCATGGATATTATGATGGGTATTATGAGATGATAGGAGAATCTTTATCTCCACAATCGAGATGCATACACACATTCCACTCCTTCACCATGCCACCACAATAGTATAACCATAAGCACTCTTTCTCTCGGAGTGCACCCACTACCATCGGGCAAATATAAACCGGTCTATCCGTATAGTTCGCCACTTTTAGCACTAGAGGACGTTCTGGCGGGTCCACAATGGTGAAATAGGTATATTGCTGATGTTAATCATGGTCCGGCAGTCAGGCAATGTTCTTGGCAAAGTCTGCTTGGAAGCAAGGGTCGACTCAATATTAGAAAGTATTGAAGTTTCTTGCTGCAAAATAGTAGTAATCATCCTTTGGCCCGGAGTTGCAGAGGTTGCATTGTAGTGGGATGACTATGCTCTCGCCATCTCGTCTCTAGTACAGCACTATGTTCCCTATCATGATCCTTCATGTTCCCTACATGTTCCTACCATGTTCTCTACCACGGATTGATTCAGGCTTAAAATTAATTATACTTTCATCGATCGTACGTGATTGCTTTGGCGTCATTTCTGTAGTTGCCGATGACCATAGAGGATCATTGGTGCTTCTTGCCACACCCTGCTAGGGGTTATAGGCGATATGTCCACTTAGTGCAGGAACAACTGCGATAGAAAAGCTCAGTGCGGAAGGATGAATAAAGGGGCGTACTTCAGATAGGATCCTCTTACCGGCATTTGGTGGAAGGTTCCCAAGATTGGTAGCTTAGGAAAGCCTTGTGTAATTGGATTTAGTGCCGTGCTAGTGAACCTGAGTACAGTATCAAGGTTAAAGGTTATATACCAGAGGGGGCCCCCCGGGCCTTTGGTAACAGTACATACGGAGAGCCTACAAGGGCAGCAGAGGACAGAGAGCGAGTTCGGTTTGTCAGTCAAGGAATGAATGTGCAGACGGAGAAAACCAACAGGAGAGCAGGAGACCCCCATCGAAAGGTTGAGTATAAGTATTCACATCCACCGTCTGGGGCAGCTAGCCGTCCCCATACTCTACTCTAGCCAGGGTTGCCCTGGGGCAACTTCGGGACAACACTCCCGTGGCTGGTTTGTAATCTGTTCATCCGAACATGATTTACCCTTATTTGAGGTCAATCCTCCAGAAAAATGGCAAGCTGTAAGTGAAATGTACTCGCGGCAGAAGGGAGAGAAGGTGAGTCTTGTCAGGGAATTCCAATGTCACTACTACTCCATCTCACACCGTCCCTCCCTTTGGATTGGCTACGGTTTGCCACAAAAATAACCATGTCGAGATGATTCACTCTAAGAAACCCTCTGGCAAATGATCGTTGAAACACCAACCAGCACCAGAAACGGCATCTCGTACGAGAATAGAAAACCCAGTGTTCAAGCAAAATGTAAAACCTAAGTTATCCGGCGAGGCAAACAAACCATGAGTAGGGTACGTCTCATCCACCAGATCCTATTCAAATATGATCCAAAATAAAGCGAGGCGGATTAAGCCTGGCAACAGAATGGGTCAGTCAGTCACCTTATAGCCCTAACCACCTGAAAGTTCCCTTACTACCCCATGAGTATTCATTCAAACCAGTGACCACCAGATCATTCTCATGAGCGACAGCAGGGTAATAGAACTAATAAAGATAGACACAATATTCAATAATAAAATTGGCCTAGGGTATTCGCTTCACTGGTATCTGCCAATGGCTGGCGTTGTAATGCCGGAGTGTCAGTTGTGCTTGGTTCTTAGTCATGACTACCAGCATCCCATCTCATAGTCTGCCGTATTTAGAGACTTTGAGCTCAGCTTTTTCGTACTTGATAATCTATAGAGCTTTAGTGCTTGGTTAGCATCATGTCACCTCTTTGGCGGCTGAATTTGGCGTCTCGCCGTGCAAGGTTCTTTGCTAAAAAGTCGCTCTGGCATATACCGCTTTATGAGTCTTCCAATTCCTCAGCAGGAACTTGTTGACGCGGAAGTTTGTCCTGGCTATAACCAGCAGCTTTCTATCCAGCACGGCCGGGGAAATACTGGCAAATAAACTCCTGCTAATTGTCGGAATCGGCTGGGGATTGCAATCAACCGTGTGGCTCGCCCGAGATGTTTCAAGGTGCCTCCAGATCTGTAACCTACCGACAAGCGCGGAAAACTAACGATAATCCTCAATTGAGACTTAAATGGCAATCGGAACAGATCGTGGCCCTGAAAATAATCAACAGTAACAACGTTGACGTTGCTCGGCACGAGAACGAGACTGAACGCCATAACAAAGAGTAAAATTCCGGTCGTGGATGCGGGATTGGATTCTAAGGACATGCCTGGATGACTTCGAAGTAACAGGCCCAGAAGGAAAAAATAAGTGCCTTGGCTATGAGCCAATGAGAGAGCCTCACTGGGCTTTCCAGAGACGGTTCGTTGATCGCAGACTTCTCTTGTTCATTGGAAGGCCCATATCTACATCCTCCTTGTTGGCCTTGATTACCTTATACTCGGAGTGCAATGTCGTCCATGCGGGTGAGTGCTTGCCTTGCCTATTTGGAATGGAGACCTAATCTGCATGTTAGATCTCAAGCTGGCAAATACTCTTATGAGCTCCGAAAACGAAAACATTTTAAGCGCCTTCACTGATTGACAACCACCGATGCAATGCAAGGTGCGTAGTGAGAACGGCCGGACTATCTACCGCTGTCACAATGATTTTGGTGCTCTTAATAGCAGAGGAATGAAGAGAATAATTCTTAAACTAGCTGATTTCGGGCTCGCAGCAAGACTAGGGAAACCCTCTACTCAAAACGAAATGTTAGGAGAGCAACTTAGCATTTATTCTAACCAGCCAGACCGTTACCTTGCTCAAGAAGTAATCCTTGGCTGTGGTTGGGACTCTAGGTGGATATATGGACCTTTGGTGTCCTGGTAGGACTTGGTACCCTCTCCTGAGAGGTGTATCTGCAATAAAGCGCGATCTTAATCCCCTTCTTTCTGGCTTCATTTGCTGGCCAAGTACTAATGCTAATAATCTCAATGAGTTGTGGAATATTTTGGTTGTGAGGAATTGTTCCAGCAGGTATATGACACAACCGGCCACTACGACGCAAAGTCGCACCTTGCAGATATGATTGCCCTGCTCGGCCTGCCCCCAAGCGCATTACTCAGGAGATCAAAAGCCTTGTTAGTGTTAAATTGGCTACGGTCTGTTACGAACAACACTGGCAATCTCTGTCATAATGCCCAAGAATTCGGAGGCCCGTTCTTTGACACAGAAGGTGAGTTGGCAACTACGTCCAACGCCAACACCCCGGATACTGACTGTTGAATATGACTTCTTTAATAGTGAATTGATCCCGCCCCGAAGCATATAGGATGCAGCCCAGCTCCTTGAATAGAAGGATCGAGAGTTTTTTCAACCTTTATTCGACAAATGCTTCCCTGGCTCCCGAGGAGAGGAAGACAGCTCGGGAATTTACTGATCATCTATTCTTGAATTTGGAGGCTGAGTAACAGCTCAGTTACTTGAAAAATAAGCAGTATATGTGTGTGACGGTTCAACACGATGTGAACGAGCTCTCCTTATTCAGTGATAAGTTTATAAAAGGGTCTGCGGCGGTCTCATCACTGTTGACTTGAACTCTCTCCTGAACTCTCCTATATAAGGTTGACATTGCTCGAATATTATTCGCAAGCAACACGTCATTGTTCTAAGAGAATCTTCCTCATCCACATACAAGATTATTTCACGGCTCACTCTACCTCCCCCGTCCAACTGCACCGCGGCAGCCAGCTCCCGCGTGTCAAGAACCCTAGAAATCAGGCTTTGCCTTTGGCTTCATATGCAGCGCCTCTTAGAACGGGTACGGGGCGAGAACGTTCTTCGTGGCCCCAACTGAGGAACCAGGTCAAGGTATCCTCAAAAGGATATCAGTACCTAAACAGTAGCCGGCGTTGCTGCTGGCAATTATGGGCTCTGCAGCTCTATCAGGGCCAGTGGAGTTGCGCTACGAATAGGCCGTGACAAAACCCGTAACGGGTCGAAGGTCAGAACCCGAACTCCAAACCCGCAAACCCGCAAACCCGCGCGGGTTCATAGTCTGGACCCGTACCCAACCCGCGGGTTCAGACAGTGAACCCGAACCCAACCCGTTACGGGTTTTGGGTAGACCCGTAACGGGTAACCCGCGGGTTGTGTCACGCCCTAGCTACGAATGGTAAAGCTGAGCCTAGAAAAACGTATACATTCCTGGTCCTCTTTTAATAGTTCCATATATCTAGGTTGACATCGATAGTTAGCAAGGAGTCAGTCTATAAACAACCCTCCGGACGCAACCAAGTGCACCCCATTGATCCATCGCGCTCGCTCCTCACACAGGAAAGCCACCGCGTACGCGATCTCGTCGGGCTGCGCCATCCGCGGCGCCACCGGCGTTTGATTGATGATCGGCTGGAGGATCTTCATCTGCTCTTCGCCCGCTGCTGCAAAGCCCTCGGTTGCTGTAGGACCGGGGCTGACTGTGTTGACGGTGCATCCATACTTGGGGGGAAGCTCTTTGGCCCTGTTGGGTACCGGTTGATCAGCGCATGGAGCATAGATTGCCACCAAGACCAGGAACAACAAACCAGCATTTGGTGAACGAGTCCACCATCCCCTTGGTGCCCGCGTAGATAGTCTGATTCGGCGGAGGCCCGCGAGCCGAGATACTGGCGATATTCACAATCCGCCCCGTTCCCCTAGTCAGATGTTTCAGGCTCGCTTGCGTCAACAGGAACGTTCCGCGTCCATTGATATTCACGAGCAGGTCCCAATCATCGAGACTTTGCTCTTCCAACGGCTTGTTCACGGCCAGTGCAACGCTGTTCACCACGATATCAATTCGGCCCCATTGAGAGACTGCTGCGTCAACTAGTTTCTGAGGGGCATCGACGCGTGACATATCGGCCTCTACGGCAATTGCAGGAGAAGGGAGAGAGGAAACCAGTGTGGCTGCTTCATCATGGAGATTCGGGAAGGGATAGTTGACAACCGTACTGGCGCCTCTAGAGGAGAGCTCACGCACAATGGCCGCTCCGATGCCGGAGGAGGAGCCACTGACGATGGCGACTTTGCCCTGGAGCGACTTCGAAGTGCTGGCCATGCTGGATAATTAAATCTGAACGAATATGGCAGGACTACCGCAGTGGCCAGTCTCAGTATATACGGGACAACTTTGTACAAGCAGTAGAATCCCAAGAATGGGAGCTTAAGAGGTACAAAAGCCTGCCTGAGGATGCATATAGATATCTCCATCCCCCGCACGGGTCGCAAGGAGACTACCCGACAATCCCCCACTTTTCCGATTACCATTTTTTACAATTTTTATAATTTTTATTTTTTATTTTTCTTTTTAATTTTTTGGTCATAGATGATTCTCATCCTCACTTCTAGCCATGATACTCAGCAGCTGCATATTCCAAGGTTAATTTATTTGAGATAGAGTATACTTGTTCATGTATGCTTGTTGATAAAGGCACAATCAGATATATGCAGACTTGGTCTGCACTTATTGTGTATTTCTAATAATCAAATCTGCTCTACTATAACTGGGATGCCGGCACTTGCACCTCCCATTCATGGACGTTCTCCAGTCCCCGCGGTCCCGAAGTGTCTCCCTGGTCCAGATACCCGCAGATCCTGCCTGTAGGGTCCCATTTGCGACGGATGTCCATCAACCGGCGTCCATTGGCCTCAGCCCAATATCTCGTCTGTCGTTCCTGGAAATCAGAATCACCCAGATACGCCCCGACTGAGTGCCGCTGCACCCGCTGCATCACATTCTTCACCCAGGCCATGCACCGCGCGTCATCTTCTTCCTCCTCCCACACGGTATATAGAGCAAAATAATGGTCCGATTGCATGCTCAACGCCATATCTGGCAGCTGGCGGCGACTGCATGGATTCATTGCGTACCAGAGGGCGAACGCCTTGCGATGGGGGAGGGTGGTGAATGCTTCCTCGAGCACGCGGGGGACATCGGCCTCGTTCTGTAGATAGGCGTTCTCCGCGCAGTAGCGGTGGCCCTCGGGGTTAGTCCTAGCTTGGTTGGTATACTGGTTCTCCAAGCTGTCTTCCCGGCAGAACCACTCCTCAAGTGCACCAGAAGGACGCGACTGCTGGGCGGGAGCGAGGGCTGCCTCTGCTTCCGAGGGGGTGTGTTTTAGAGTCACAAAGAGGATGAAGAGGCACATCTGCTCGCTGCCTTCCGGGTACATGCTCACCACGGTGATCTCGGTATCGCGGTCAAAGTCGGGGGTTATTGCAAGGATCCAACTGAACGCTTCATGATACTTGCTGATCGGGTAGATATAGCCCGAGGAGCGGAATCCACGCTTCGGATACGGAATGAGTTCGAGATGGAATCGTGTGATGACTCCTGGAAAGCCTGCATATTGCAAAAAAAGATCGATCATAAGCCCATCGTCCGGCAGTGAAAGGGGAAGGGAGTTTGGGGTGTAGATCAATACCTGGCCCCGACCCCCTCGCTGCCCAATACAGCTCCTCGTTCTGACTCTCATTACAGTGCAGCAGTTCGCCCTCTGCTGTTACGACGTCGACAGCCTTCACTCGCTCACAGGCCCAGCCCCAGCCCTACATCGAGTTAGTTCAGCAAACCTCTTTCGATCGATCTCAAAGAGGTCCATAGGTGACCTACCCGGCAGTTCCACCCCATGCCTCCCTGGAGCAGAAAGCCTCCCAATCCAACATCCGGACAATGGCCCCCCGGGAACATCAGCCCGTACTCATGAATGAGTCGTCCATTGATCTCTTTTCCCGTCATACTAGGCGACGCAGAAGCAGTGCGTTTTTCGGCGTCTACCTCGAGTTGCTTGTAGTTGCCCAGGTCGATGAGGATGGACTCGTCGCGGACACTCCATCCGGCCCAGGAATGGCCCCCAGAGCGCACGGCAACGCGGCAATTCCTCTCTTTGGCGAGCTTGACTGCTGCGACTATATCCGCTGTGCAGCTGGCCTTGACGACCGCGAGGGGGTATCGATTAGGACGACGGTTGTTGAACACCCGGCCCACGCGGGCTTCTTCGTAGACGGCCGGATCGGCCGAGTTACGCCAGACGATCTGCATGCTGTAAGATTCGAATGTAAGACCTTGAATGTGTAGAGGAAGAAGCCAAATGTGTCTGCATAGTCTCGAGTCGTACAGATTACAGCAAGACGCTTGGTTATTAAAGGTCAG
This sequence comes from Aspergillus spinulosporus, assembly GCA_003574815.1. Classification (NCBI taxonomy): domain Eukaryota; kingdom Fungi; phylum Ascomycota; class Eurotiomycetes; order Eurotiales; family Aspergillaceae; genus Aspergillus; species Aspergillus spinulosporus. Next base: position 2,254,350 of record QPHH01000001.1, on the reverse strand, counting down.
GTTCTGATCTCTACCAGTCTTCACACTGTCAGTCCCACCTCCCCTCGAGCACTCAACCCCTCAAACTCCGACAGTTGAGTGGAGCCGAAATACGGAGAGTGGAGAGATGGAGCTAAAGGTCGTAGGATCGAACGGCTTCTGAGATTCCACAGTTGGGTCTAGACCGTGGGAGTGATCCTTAATGTGCTATGGAAAGGATCCGTTCGGTTCACTCCCACGGAATCAGCTGCCCTTACCCACCCTTACTTGCTCAAGGCCCGGTTTACCTCGCTTTTTAGAGTGAGATTCATCGATTGGACTTGATATTGCCACTAGCAGACAAGGACTAAACTTCATTCAGACACGAAAATGTGTCACGCGGCCATAATGTACCGAGATAATCAAAACCATACTGGTCAACACCGGGCCGGCTACTCCCCAACTTCCCGATCATCCTTCCAAAACACAAACTGTAGGAACGGCCACTTGATAGCAGCCTGTCGGATGGGTTTGCCCCAGAAGAAGAGCGGGATGAAGAACAGGAGACAGCCCCCTGAGATGCCCGCCATAGCACCAAACGCAGCCTCATAGCCAGATTTGCTGATCCAGGGGTTAGTGTAGAAGGAGAGAAGGAATCCAAAGCACGCTGCCATTTATTAGTTTACTGACCAAATGAAGCCAAATGGGATGAAACTGCACCTTTGAAGGCCAACTGCGTAACTGTCACCTCACCGGCGACGGGTCGGAACGAGTCAATGCAGTAGACGAAGGAGACGTTGGTCCCTTGGGTAATGGCAAAGGATACTATATTTGCACTGTCAGTAACGAGTGAGAATATGACGACCAGCCAGTTCTGGCCAAGAACAGAAACAGAGGCATGGTGGACGTACATAAGCCTAGGCCGACAGTAGGCACCATCCAATGCCACGCATTGGCGATGCCGCAGCCGTACAGCACAAGAGATAGCGGCGCAGCAATGACACTCGGGATAATCGCCGGTAACCGCATTTCCGGTTCACGAATGCCCCCATTCCGCTTGGTGAAGTAGTCTGCCACCCAGTCCGAGAAGGGGCCGCCGGCAAAGGTCCCCAAGAAGCAGCCCAACATGCCGGCTATGAAACAGAGGCCAGACTGCCATGCTTCAAAGCCGTAGGTGGTGCTGAACGCCGTGGCGAAGTTTGAGACCACGGCCACCAGGAATCCAATGGTCACTGACATAACAATGGTCGCCCAGAAAACGGGCGGGACGAGGATGAGTCCAAACGGACGGATGAACATCCGCCAGAAGGACTCCTCCGTGTACGTTTCGCCCGACCAGAGCCGTAGATTGCGGAGGTAGGTCTTCTTAGGAGGGATCTGTGGGACGGAGGCGCATTCTAGACTGGCGCTGTGAGGATCGGACTGTTTTTGGAGGTCCATTGACTGTTCAACCAGGGGGTTGCCGACGCGCCTGTAGGCAGTCTCCGGGAAGAAGAGAAAGATGACGAGAGTGAGCGCTCCGACGAGGGCGCAGCCGACATAATAAATGACCCTCCAGTCGTGGTTGATGGTGACGAGACCTGCGATGATGATGCCGAAGGCGACACCCGCGCTCAGGGCGGCGTTGTAGATCCTATCAGTACCAGTCAGCAATCTCTCTCCCTATCGCGTTCTTCTACTAAGCACTTACGCCATGCCGTATCCTCGCTGATGCAGATAGAACACATCAGAGATAGTGACCGGCGCTAGGCATTCGCCTGCACCCGCTCCGATACCCAAGATCGTCCGCGTGGTGATCTCGCCCGCATAGGTCTTTGCTAGTCCTGCTCCGAGGATCATGAAGAAGTACAGAATGAACGAGGAGATGTAGATCGGCCGTCGACCGTACTTGTTGAGCAGCGGCACCCAGAACAGCGTCGAGACCCCCTGCATGAGCGCGCTGTTGTTGAAGAAGTATGCGGCCCGGCTAACCCAGTCGTTCAGCGTGGTGCCGCCCCCGTCTCTGAACTCGGTGGCTATCTGCACCATCGCCACTGTCGGCCCGGCAGCCATGAAGTTACACATGACCATTGCGAGCGAAACAAGGACGGCGATGTAGATCTTGTACGGGGTGGACCTGAAAGGCGTCTCAGTGGCTGTGACGTCTCTGGGAGCAAAGCAGAAGAAGTATATTGCTTACCATCTAAGAGGATCGTTCGGATCGAGTGACGGAGCCGGTATCAAGATGATCTCGTTGGTGTGTTCGTGGCGAAGACGTACATGACCAAGACTGTGCAGATGGAAGGGCTTCGCGTGTTTCGAGCTCTCAACATGCTCGATGGTCCCTTCTTCAGGCGAGGTCTTAATATCGGTATCAGCCATGGTGACGGGCTACTTAGGACTAGATGCAAGAGATAGATGGGAGATGGTTCCGGAGGAGGAAGATTGGTGCCAGGCCATGGATTACCTGGAGCCTATAAAGAAGACCCTGATCGGATTTGAGAGATGTCCTCGGGAGCCCATGGGAAAGGTGGCTGATAGGGGTACGCAAGCGACGGGCTGTGGCTGCTCAGGAGTTGTCGACTTCAGTTTAGCGTGTCTAGACCCCAGACGCCCGCCGGGATGATGGAGAACCCGGGGTGGAGTGCGGGGAAGTGGGGGATGACCCGGGATTGACTGACCAGAGGAAAGGAAGGTATTATAGGGTTTAGCCTAAGTTGAATGTCGAGCCCTGCCGGGAATAGGGGTTGGGATGGGTTCGGCGGGGTGGAGTGTTTCGGCATGTCTGTGATATAGTATCGTTTAGTCCTCAACTACGCGGCAGGAAAGCGCAGGATTGCCAAGGTTTTAACTATATTTGGCTTCTACATTGACATGACAGGAAGGGAATACGGATTCTTTGTAGATTGTCTACGGTAGCCAGAAGTCAGGCTAACATCTTACGTGATGGGGGTCAAATGGTAAAAACAGATGGGCATTCCAATTCCGTATAGAAGCTATGAGGAAAACTATAGTTTCATGATTGACTAGAGAGCTCCTGGCATACCCAAATCATTTCCCATCCGGGCCCCAACCGCTACTGAGGGTACGGCCTGAGATGGCCGCCTCCCGGCAAAGCCACAGTTTCAGCTTTGAGCCACTTGCTGCCAGCCGCCGAGGGGTTATAGTGAATACTGAATCCTCGAGAACGGATGTTCTTATGATCCGAGACTGCATTGGCGAAATTCCGCAGACTCACGTTCCGCGTAAGCGTCCAGGTGGAGGTTTCGTCAAGAGACACATCGAAACGGGCGGCCCCGGTGGCCGGGTACGCAGACCCGGTCCAGCTCGAGTGCTCGGTGAGATTCCAGGAGATGGAGCTTCCATTGTACGCAACGAGATCTCCCTCTAGGGCCGACTCGGCCACGGAGACTGCCACTTCGGCAGGCTTGATGGAGGAGTTCTCCTCGACGCCGGCGAAGTGGCTGAACGCCTGGGTGACCTGAGAGGAATTAGCCAGGACAAGGATCCCCGAGGCAGGGCTGATCTCCGTAGCGACCAGGCGAGCGGTGGCGACGACGTTGCCGAACCAGAGCGCGGCCATGTCCTCCTTCAGTGTTGTCAGGCGGGAGTTCTCGAAGGAAATCGACGCCCCGCTCTGTCGCTCGGCGGACGAGAACAGGACAGTCCCTGCGAGCAGGCCAGCAGTGAAGTCGACGTTCTTGAAAACCGCTTTTTGTGCCCCATCGCTAAAGAGGACGGGGGCGTTCTCGGCCAGTCCCACGACGTCGGTCCCGTAGACCTCGCCCAGGGCATAGAAGATGGCACTGCCCACTCCTGCCGTGTGCGCAACCGCGTCGCTCACGTACACATACCCAGCAGGAGTGTCGCCGGAGAAGGAGGAGCAGCGATTTCCGCCAGAGTAATGGCGGATATTGGACGCGTAGATTGTCCCGTTGCCGGCAGCGTAGAGACCGTGCGCGACAGGGCCGGAGCTGTAGAGATCGGTGTTGCTGACGTGAACGACCGTCCCAGTACCGTAGGCAAAAATGTTGGCTGCTCCATTGTGGACGGTGATGTTGCTGTCCTCGATATATGCCGTGGAGCCATTGGCGATATTGATTGCTGCGTTGACGCCGAAGAAGCTCGCCTGGTTCAGCCAGGTGCAGTATCCTGTCTTGATCACCTCGACGTGAGACAGATTCACACTCGCACTGTCTGTCGCAACGAGCACGCTTGTATCGTTCGTGTCGACGGACAAGGTTTCATGGTCCAGCTGCACGTCGGTGTCGGCGTAGTAGTAAGGCCCGGTGATATTGTAGTCCAGGTACATGGGGCCACCGTTGTCGGTGGTGTAGTCGGCCAGTATAGCATTGTCCCCAGCGTCAGCTTCGAGATCAGCGAAATCGCTAGGGTCCACGATGGAGATTGATCCCATCGCGAGAGAGCCTAGGGCCAGAAGCAGGAGTGGTTGGACCATCATGTTGTCAAGACAGCTTTGTAGTGAACTGTACTTGGATTTTCCTCGTACTTACAGTTCTTTGTTTTCGCCTGCGAAACATTCCAGGCCGGTATTTATAGAGGCGATTCTACACAGAATTTACACAGCAGTCCACGTCAATCTAGCTAGAAAATGCAGCGACACCGCAAACCTGGGTAAGTGGAGCCGTAACTACCTGTCCCTTCCAGTAAGGCCTTCGTGAAGATGGAGGTCCCGAGAATGAGGGGGGATACAAAGTCCGGGGGAAACGAATGGGGGACGCGTGGCCTTCATTTTAGTTTGCAGGTAACGGGCTAGCCAGATTTCTTCTTATCATATTTTATTTGTTTGTTGGTGAGGCCGTCGGGTCCAATATAAAAGTTTCATACTCTTGAAACCTAGACTGGATCCTTCGCGTCTAAGCTTCCAGGATCAAGAAATACTCGTGGTTGAAACCACTCTGTGGAATGCTGGGCAGATCTAAAATGTGAATATATGAGTGTTAGATTGGTATACTTTTTTTAAGCTTTGAACCTGGGCTTGTGGATTTTGTCTCTTTTAACCAGTATTCAAGGGTTTATTAGGCCATTACTTCCTGGAGTATATGGTATAAAATATCTGCGCAATTACTGAGGAACAGCATTAACAGGCTTGCAAATCTGACTTTCGTTTGCTACTGAGGACCTTGGATAAACATAGGGGTGAGTTCCTTCGAGCATTATAGTTCGCGCTCAGGATATTTCTTAGAACAAACAAAAACCCAGATCAGTGCGGGAGATGTTTGCTGGACGAGGTGAATGAGAAATAAATAAAGATTACATTATATATTCACTTTGCTTATAGGATGTTTGACAGCAGAGACTAGCTTACGTCTGAGACTGGATGTCAAAGATGCAAGTGCTAAGCATACATCCTCAAGATTAATCTGTTATTACTGTAACTCTGTGAAATGGTCTCGATCTTGGTTTTGAAGACCAAGAACATATGTAATTCCTAATTGAGCACGGGGTGACGAAAGTACGGCGCAGCGTTTTGTTCGCGATATCAGAGCAGATCAAGAACGTAAAGAGAGGTCTGTCACCAGAGGAAGCGCTCAAAATCTGCAAGAGCTTTAGTATTGCCCATGAATCTATATAAACCGCTATAGGATCTCCAAGGGAACACCAGATGGAGTACTCTGGAAAGGTAGAAGACGAATTTAACCCATGTTTAACTGCGTCTTCAGCATCCCGAGATCTGTCACTCTGTTATGCGAGGAACCCATCTAAATACCTGGGTGAGTTCAATGGCGATTAGAGCTAGCCACACATAATAGCGTTGCTCGCGCGACAAAAAAAAAAAAAAAACCCTGCCAACGCTCCATGCAATACTCCAATCGAAAAGGGTTTAGCGACAATGACCACAACAGAAATTCCTACCTGCGCATACCTAATAGCTAGCCCTCGTTGTTCACTATTCCCCAAATTCGAATCTCGCGTAATCCAAGGCAGGCCCAACCGTACCAAAAGCAGAGTTGGTTCAGGATCTCACTATAACAAAACCATCAGTGCCACCGGACTTATAGCTTACAGAATGGATAAACTCATTGGTGGCTGGGTACAAGGTTTCCTTTCTTGAGGAAATCGTTCGAAGAAGCGAGGACAGGATTTGAAAAGACGTGTCTCATCAGGTCGAGCGTATTCAGAAGCAAAAGCTCCTACGAACTGTTAAGTTAGACTATAGGCGGTCAGTGGTCATAGATACAATTCGTGAGACCAAATCAGCAGAGACTCTCGCGCTTTCAAAGATCAGTCCTGCTTCAAGATCTAGAAATGCTTCATGAAATATTATTGGTTGACATTTTGAACGTGGCTCATGATTCGAGGTTAAATAGTCTAGGCTTAACGAGAACCAGGCCCACTCACATGTCCGCTTTTCATAGATGCAGATAAGAATAAGAACCTACAAATGATATCATTTAATATTCCGCACGACGGCCGGCCGCCTGTGTCACGGGCCTGGCCATCATCCTCGAGCCAGGCATATGGGATATGGCAACACTGGGCCCGGGGGATATCTTCATGGAAAATAGGGCTTCTATATATAGAGCCTATATTATACAGCAGCTTTGCAAGATATAGGCGTCGAGGCCATGGTATGGTTGCTATTTTCTCCAGATTTAAATCCTATCAAGAATCTATAGGCGTTTATAAAAGCAAATATTTATAAGCTTCATCCAGAGCTAGAGAAGGCTCTAGATACGTAAAATACTCTGCAGCTACTTGTCAAGGCAGCCATAGAGACCTGGCATGCGATTAATAAGAGGATGCTTCAGAATCTATGCCATACAATGCCTCATCGCGTACATGCAATCCTTTAAGCAGATGGTTGGTATACAAGTTACTGAGCCATGATTAGCTTCATACTAGCTTATCTACGAAGGCGGGATTTGTTTTCATACTAGTGTTAACTGTGGGCGTCTGAAATCGCCAATATTTTTGTCATACCACTGAGTATTGGTCCCTTCCCTTGATCGTTAGTTAGATGAATCATTCCACGAGCTGCACCTTTGGCTACTGGGCACGCCAGTTCTAATTTTCTATTCTAATTTGAGGAACGACTTTATGAGTCAATGAAAACAATCCATGACTAGTGATGACGCATAGCGTGAACTGATTTATGCTGTCAAGCACAACCCCACTTCAGTGAAATTGAGGTACTTTGACAAAAATCGTAACCGCCCAACGAGGACTTTGTCCAGGTTCGTTTTTCGTTTTTCACAAAGTCTACAAGCAGAAGCTTTGACCTCCAAGGCCGCCAAACTTTCGCCTACAATCAGCCGCCAGATGTTATGCGGGGATTATGAAATTTTAGCGATTATAGCTGTATAAGAGTGCGAGTCTATCCTATTGTTCTCGAGTTTTATCGGAGGCAAAATCTTAAGATTCATGGGGTTGGATATGGAGGGGGGGCGGTAGGCGCTGATGCAACAGACGTAGTAGACCAAGGGAATGGTAATAGAAACGCCGTGATTCAAAGCACATATACTTAGCCATGAAGACGTTGCAGGAGCTCGATATGCCCAAAGCTGTGTCGCAGCTTCCCTACCAATGCATCCGGACGTGCTTTTAATCTACGACACACAGCCAGGGTCAATCATTCATTCATCGAAATCGCTTGCGCCAAGGCTTATAACACAGGCTTGCTTTCCACACAGCTCATAAGCGCCAGCACAGGCTCATCAATTCACTTCTATCTTCTTAAGACTACTCTCACAATCGAACCATCGTCTTCTTGCGTTATCTATATTTACATCGACGAAATCATCAATCATGGCCTCGCGAGCATTTTCAAGCACCGCCGGACAATTCAAGCAGCTCAGTTGGAGCCTCCACGGGACGACTATCGATGTCAACTGGTTAATTCGCCAAATCGAACTCTCTATCGACGAAGTCCCCGGCCTGAAGGACCGCGTTGTGAGTGCGAAGGTAATGTAAGATACTTGTATACCCCCCAATAGAATGAATAGTTCGACTAACGTGAATAGCGGAAATCCTCACGCCACGCCTGACCGCGACGACGCGTACCATGGATCCGTGATCCTTCTGGATAAGGACGGTAAACGCATTACATCCGCTCATGCCTATCTCAATGGATATGTAAAGTTCTCCAAGGAGACGAAATACAAGCCTGTGAAGCTTCCTCCGGTGCCTGAGGCGCCGGTTATACCGCTGGTGGACGTCGAGGCTGGTAAATCTAGTTCGACATCTGAACTTCATCAGTCGACCTCCAAAAAAGTGAGGAATAATGGACGAGCATTAGGTGGCTGTGCTGGATATGTGACCTGCCGGCAGCTGTATGGTTGATTTCTATTACCCTGCTCATCTCACTTTCCTAGTCTTTATATTTTCGACTGCTTTATCCAACTTGCCAACCGGATCGTCTTGGAAAAGCTTAATAATAGGAAACTTGCCGTCTTCGATCTTTGTACCACTGCATAGAGTATAAAACCAATAGGCGAGTCAGTTGTGAATCCATGATTTACTAGAAAAGACTCCAGTAGGCATACCTCCTGCGGATCCACCCACGTCTTGATCAGTCTTCCCATTCTCTCCAAAGATGCGTTTTATTCTCGACAATAGGCTGAACCAGGTACTCATAGTATTTTCAGAGTTATCTTCATAATACAACCCCCTTAGGATCAGCCAGAGGCTGAAACAGTCCGCGTTGCAAGCAGATGTTTACCATTTGGTGCTAAGGTAGTTTCCACCACAGCGCCTGTCCGGCCAGATTACCAGAACCCACCAGAAGCACCGCAAAGAACTATTGACTATCTACGTGCCGTTAGACTGCAGAAACAGGGGAGGCCTTCTAGGTCAACGCCAATATGTCTTCAATAACTGAAGCGTGACCGAATTTGTTCCATTTTAAATTCGTCCGAAGACAAGGCAGCTAATTTGACTGGCTTACTGTGATATTTGTCAGCTTAATCCATCTCTCTCAATGGCCTTACCCTCTCTGCGGTACAGTCGCAGTTGCTTCTGGCAAGCACCCTATGATATCATTGGCTGATAACTTCTTTCCCACTAGTCTGTATTAGGAATGGCCACCGCGACCGCCGCGCCACGCAATGGAGTTAATACCAGCCGTGCCTGCGCTGTTCTTCGACAATTCTAATTTCTCATTGCCCTGTCAGCCTACGGGGAGTAATCTGCAATGAATACCATAAGACCAATGATCCCTCGTTTGTCCGCCTTTCTTCGAAAACCGTTTCCAATATCTTCTCCCGGGCCATTATTATCGCCCAGCATACTCGTTGATGAAGAGATCTCACCAGTCTACAATTCCAAGTACTTCTACCCAGCGAAGCCTGGAGAGGTACTGGGCGACCGTTACCAAGCCCTGTTTAAGATTGGCTGGGGCGTGTCTTCAACAGTATGGCTCGCGCGTGATTTGCAATGGTACCCTCCAGTGACTTCTGTTCGGTTCAAAGCTGTCTTTAACAAACATACAGGAATATTGAAGAGCCAGAGCGCGTCGTGGCACTGAAAATCACCAATAACAATGCGAATGCCGCTGCTCAAGAGCGCGAGGTTGAAGAACACATTTCGGCGGTAGACCCATCAAATCGCGGTCGCTCAGTTATTCGGACCCTACTAGATTCTTTTGAGATCAGAGGGCCGGAAGGTTCTCATTTGTGCCTTGTTTATCCGCCTCTGAGGGAGCCATTGTCGATGTATCAGCGGCGCTTTGATGGTGGAAAGATGCCACTTCCCCTGATCAAAACATACATTCGTGCTTTGCTTACTGGCCTTGAATATCTTCACAAGGATTGCAGAATTGTCCATACAGGTAAGTATGTCTTCGGCCTTGCTTTTTGTCAGTGACGCTAAACCCAGGCGGCTGTCTAGATCTAAAGCTTGAAAATATCATGGTCACAATCGAGGATCCGACGGTGCTTGCTGATTTTTTGGATTCTCAGCTAGAAAGGCCGATGGCTTACAAGATTGACTCGACAGGAAGACCAGTATACCAGTCCTGTACTGATTTTGGGCCACTGAGGAGCTTGAGGAGTATACCGCAGCTTGTCGACTTTGGCTTGGCTACTAGACTCGAGGAAGACGACGACTGGGGCGTCTGGCCTATTCAGCCAGACCACTATCGTGCTCCAGAAGTGGTGCTGGGTAATGGATGGCAGATGTCTGCGGATATTTGGAATATGGGTGTCCTGGTGCGTCCCGTTACACTCTAAAAGCTGTTACATCCACTAACACCAGACTAGTTGTGGAATATGATTGAAGGCAAAGAGCTATTCCAACATATCCACGATCAACAGGGCCACTACGATGCTAAACTACACATCGCCGAAATGATAGCTTTACTCGGTCCACCCCCTCCAGAGATTCTACCAAGGTACCAATACATGCGAGAGTACTCGTGGCCAGAACCTGTCAGACGAGAAGACGGAAGAGTATGCGAAACCGCGGAGGAGTACTTCTGTGGGCCATTCTTTGACAATGATGGTATTATTGGGCTTCCTCTTAAAAGCGTTTCGAGACTCACCAAACGTCTTAGGTCACTTTCTCTACAAAGATCTGATTCCTGCCAGGAGACTAGGCGACGCGGTTTCCTCCCTTGAGGGAGAGGAGAGAGAAACGTTTCTAGATCTCGCCAAGCAAATGCTGGTCTGGCATCCAAATAAAAGAAAAGCAGCGGGCGAACTAGCAAAGCATCCTTTTCTTCAACCAGGGAAAATCAGCGACTGATATCTGCGACGGGTTGCTAGCGGAATAACTCGAACTAGTCGCCGACCTCCAGAACTGACAGTCGGCAGCGCTGAGATAGAGCTATGGAATTACTGCTGCACCAAAAGAGGCAACCCTTCTTGAGGAAGGCTTGAAGGGTTCTCTGTGATTGATATTTAGGCGAAGAGCCGCGTACACGTAAGTTAGGGTTTGGCTACGCTACATGAGTCGCTGCTGAGGCCGCTGCTAGACTCAAGACGTTTTCGCTCCTGCAGGAAATGACATAAGGACTTACCCATTCTTATTTCCTTCCTTTCTGGTGAATTGTGCCATTGCAATGCTGGGGCAGCGCTTGTACCGTCCATAATCGGAAGTTGGTTGGTTCCAAAAAAACCCAATCCATTTTCATCCACATCACTGCTCTTTTCCATATAACAACGGCTTGTGACTCGTGACCGAAAATGGGTGCTCCTTGAAAAAAAAAAAAAAACAAAAAAAAAAAACAGAGGAGACCGACCGGCTTTTCAACGATGAGACAGGGAGTTCCTAACTGTATTGGACAATGTTGAGGGATGCTAGCAACCTAGACACAAGCAAATTTAACTTGTTCACATGTCAGATCCCACCTTGAAATGCAATTGGAAAGCCATTGCATTGCATATCGGACAGTAAGATGAACGCTTCCTAAATGGAAGGTCGGTTTCTCATCATGCCGTCATGACCGCTGGCTTGAGGAAGCCGTGGATTGTTGGAAGGTCAGAGAGCCTAAAAGCTCAATCCAAACTCATAAGCCGAAGCAATGCCATTATGACTCAATTCTCTGAATCAATGAGAAACCTGAGCGCAATTCTGAACTGAGTCAAACTTGGATCGCCATGGGCTCTTGCGCAAAAGGCCGTTCACGCCACGGGCCGCACCGCTGCTATCAAGTGCACTGCACCAGCTCCGTTCCAGTCGGGTGGACCGCTGCTGACAGGGGTATACCGTAAAATTTGTGCCCGGCCTCTAGTCGTGTAGAAACCACTCCTGGGAAGTACCTCCCAGTGGCTGGATGCAGGTGGCAAGCGCACGAGCATCTCACCATTCAACGTGTGGCAGCTTGGCGCTGGGCAGTGCGCCGTTGGTGTATGGGGACCAGTTCCAAGCTATGATGATGCCTGGCACGGCGGTAGGGCCGTCTCTGGTGGCACCGGCATAGTTTACGTACCTGTGCTGGGATAAGTTAGTTAGATGAGATTTCTGCTGCCGAGGCCGGTTCAATTCTGCTAATTGTCTGTAATTTGATCCCTAGTCTGACCTGTAGCCTGCACGGGACTCTTCGTTGGTCTACGCTGTTATGGCATTGTGTGGGGAAATAGGGTACACATAGGGGAATTCAGTGCCTAGTCGAATAGTGTAAATTAGAAAGGTTAGCTTGAATCTCAAAACGAAGTTCATCCTGGGGATGCGGATGATCCGATCCAGATACCAGGGCAAAATATAGCCTAGGCCGAGTCTTGATGCGGGAGAATACCATTCCAATGGCTATGCACCAGATGACATGATCATCGAGGCGATCATTTAGTTATTGTGGTAGACATCAGTCAGAAACAACATGCAGCAGAGGTTGATAAACGCAAGGGCATCTAAACATATGAATATAGGGCAAGGCAGACCATCCTGGCAGGAATATCACACATCACGCTAGAGAGCTACAGCGCCAAAGACAAAGCCAGCAATCCTGAAAGACTTTGAACAGATCCCTTCTGCGGAAGTCCAAGCAAACGTAATAAACAACCTATCTTAGCCTAAGACATCAGCGTGAACTCTTAGTTATCAATAGACAAACACAGGGCTGGACTTTCGCGTTTGCGGTTGCTAAGTATGAGATCGAATGATCCTGGAGGTATACAGCGCGCTCTTCATAATACCGGTAAATACATGGCAGAGGAAGCTAAATCTAGACGCCTCTGCGACGCATCGCTGCCTTGAGGACCTTTGCAAAGTTGGAAATATGCTCCCTGTTAAGCATCTTGGCGTGAATACCAGGGCAATCATGGAACTCGACTTCTGTCTCGCAAAAGTCGGCCCAGCGCCCAAGCTTGTTCTCTTTCCAATCCTTGCGATCGCGAGCTGCATAGGTAGGCGGGTCTGCCACGAAGACATCCAGGTGCTGCACTTTGCCTTGGGGCTTATACGTCTTGACGTTGACGCGGAAGTTCTCCGCAATATCGCTTATGAGCGCCAGATGCTTGGTGTCGATGGCTAGGGCTCTCGCCCGCTCGGCGTCGCCTATATTCAGGATGTGAGTCAGTGCAGCCTGTCGGTCGAGCGTGTGCAGGTAAGGTGTGACTTCCACCATGGTCTTCTCGTCAATAAGCTCAAGAAAGAAGGCAATATGCAGCAACACGTCAGTCCAATTCAAGTCGCGCACGTAGTGGGCAATATGCGGCGGATAGTCAATGCTCGCCAGGAACTTGACCTCCTCCCCCTGCGCTTCCAGCACTTTGGCCACTTCAAAGGCCAGTGTGGATCCCAAGGAGTACCCTGCGATCGCATACGGACCATGCGGCTGAACCTGACGAATCTGCGATGCATACGTCTCCACGGTTTCCTCGATGGAGCCGAAGAATTGCTCGTTTGAGCCAAACCCTCGAGTACGCAGCGCGTACACAGGCCGCGTCGGGAAGCGCGCAGCAAGCGCAACAAATACCAGAACTTCGCCGCTTCCAGGATGGATGCAGAACAACGGTATACCGCCCTGTTTGTGTTGCTGCAGTGGCACGATCGCATTGTATACAGCTGAATCAGAGCGGGATGAGTCAATCGACCTTGCAATTGCGCCAGGAGTGGGACTGCGAGTCAATGAGCCATTAACGAACAGTTTGTACTTGGTCTTCGCAGGGAATGTGGGATCTCACTTATTCAATATGATGGACATTGGGACATCAGCCTTGGAGTCTAGCATCCTCTGAAGCTTGGACCTCAGTAATATCAGATTCAACGAGCTCACACCTAAGTCGAAAATAGAATCGTCCATACTAATCTGCTCAGCTGGCACTTGCAGAAACTCAACCAAGGCTTTCTGCACAGTCCTTTCGCTGTCAGTCTCTGCAGGGCGCCACTTGGACTGGCGGTAGTGCGCCAGAATCAACTGGTCTGCGCGCTCAATCGATGAGTACTCGCCGCTCTCGAGTGCAGCACGCACCTTGCTGCGCGAAATTTTACCAAGCGACGACTTCTCCAGCCGTGACTGGGGTAGGGGGATGAGGTGCGCAGGCTTTGTGCCTGTCAGCAATGAGACTGTCTTGGAAATGGCCTGCGCGGTCTCATATCTTGCGTGACGGTCCTCGGGGGCGTACGCCGGCGAGTAAACGACAGCAATCTCCTCAGTGGCCGAGCCAGGAGGGCGGGTTGGCACAACTACCGTGTACGAGCGCACCAGGCCAAAGGCGGCTTCCTCCTCAATTGCCGTTTCTAGCTCGGTCGAGTTCCATTTGACGCCGTTGACAATGATGGTGTCCTTGGTCCGGCCCGCCAGGTTCAAGTTGCCGGCATCGTCTATCCAACCCAAATCCCCCGTTATGAACCAGCCATCCGGCGTGAAGGCGTTTCTGGTCGCCGTCTCATCATTGTAGTAATGGTCAAACACGACCGGACCGGCGACTTGGAGCTTCCCAGACTCGCCGGGTGGCGCTGGCTTTCCGGGCTCTGTGATGCTCATGATACGCATGTTCATGCCGGGGATGCAGGACCCAAGACTGGCAAATTCAAGGGACTGCCTGATATCATACGATGGGCAAGCCCGAGAGTAGATGGATCCCGCACATGTTTCAGTCATCCCGAAGCCGGGACGAATTACTTCGTCTTGGACACCACAACGGCGGAGTTCCCGCGTGAGCTCGTCGCAGGTCACCACCACGTTGGACTCGCCGCCCGAAATCAGAGCCTTAAGACTCGACAGGTCGGCTGTGAGCGTTGGATTCTCTCTCAAGCTGTCAAGCACCTTGGTTAGAAAGAAGTTTGGCGCAAATGTGTAGGCCACCCTGTGAGTGTCTAGCAGTTGAATGAACTGCAGTGGATCGCGGAGAAGCTCGGATGCGGCGGTATGGACTTGATCGCTGCCCAGGATCACTAAATGTGTCTATCAGATATTGTGAACAGTGGCCGTATTAGAAGACGATACGCTGGGAGGGTCATACATGCATGTAGATGAATCTCGGTCAAACTGGCAACGTGGTCGAGACCGACCCAGTTGAAAAAGACATCACCCGGTAGCGTACCGTGATGATTCGATTTGCCCTGGATAGCCGTGAGGAGCTGGCCGTGACGCAAAGGTACTGCTTTCGCACTCCCAGTGCTTCCCGAAGTCAACATAAGGACTGCCACGTCCTCTGCCAATTTCTGGACCCCGGAATACTGGATGAGGCCATCTTTAGCGGCAGATGACAGGAGAGACTCAACATCGTGTAATCTGAGCTCCTCGAGTCCGAGGAATTCAGGGATTAGTCGCTTGCTTGTGAGCACGACCGGCTGATTAAGCTGTGCGTGCAGGTGAAGCAAGTGCGTTTTACGCCGTGCTGTATCGTCGACAAAGGGAGTGGAAATGGCCGGCAGATATCCAGCGAGTGTCGCAGCCCAGAACCACTCGATGACCTCTCGCTGAGTATCAAAATGCAACAGAAGGATCGAACCAGACGAGAGGCCTGGAATCTGGCCGATTACACGAGCCTTCTCGCCTGCATCTGCAAGAACCTCAGCGTACGAGACGCGCGTCGACGTAAGCACGTCATTCTCTCGAGAGTAGAATATCAGCCCTCCGCTAGTATTAGATGCCCAGGCAAGAAGCTCTGACAGGTTTCGGAGACAACCAACAGATTGCCGGTGTGCCTCAACCACTGAGCCTACCATTGAGCTGCGAGTCAGCGTATGGAGTAGTTGAAATAGATGTCAGATTGAATCACGCAGGGAAAATGCTGGGATGTTGACCGGGGCGAAAGCGGGACATCTCAACAGCAGCAGGTTCTTGTATTTTTAGATATAGTCACCTCTTGTTGGCCATCCTGGAGGCCTGGTCTTGATTGAATCATTCTGGGGTGGGGATCATCCAGACTTTCCCAAATAGTGTGTCCAGAACATGTCGTCAGAGCACGTGGAGCCGAGACCGTGCAGATTAGTCGAGTCGTTGCCAATCAGACAATCCGTCCATTCTTCACAACGGCCGAGTATTTTGGTGTCTTGTGGTGTTGGACTCTCCGAGCCGATATACAGTCCGCGACATGATAAACCGAGCCCAGACTTGCGACCATGACACTGACTGATTTGTTCTTTACAAGAATCTTTTCCAAGGTCCAGATCAAAGCATAAAAACCCACCAGAATGAAGTTCAATTGCCCGAATTTTGATGTCTGGACTCTCCTGCCGAAGAGGACTTTTTGGCTGAAACACCCTATCAATGCAAAAGTACAAGCTGACGCCTTCTGCTGACCAACCAACACCGTCCCCTGTCTGCAAATGCAACCCTTCAAGAGAAGCGAAACAAAAAATCCCACGCAGGTGCGAGGCGAATCCAAGTGGCTGATACCCACACCTTTTAGAGACACTTGCATACAACTTGGCCCCTAGGGTTCATTTAAAGCACTTTAATCAGAGCTACAGGGATCCGGGCTCGCCCGATGATCCCAACGCAAAGGAGCCAAGAGCTCGCTTCCCTTCAATTCATCTCCTGATAGATAGCCTTTCAGCTGAAGGAGGGGCGTCTCGCCCGCCGATTGGCCTGTGCTTCCGAGGAACCGCCAGACCCACAACGGGCCGACCCCTGTCCCAACCAATCACCTGCGGCGATTCGTCGGGGAATTGCCCGTCTCTGGTCGTACGATTTTGGTACGGGGCAGAGGGAATGCAGAGTAGATTCAGAATCGTACCTTTTTCTTTTCGGCAAGGTATACTAGACATTGCTATTGCTATGTGTTGTCGAGCGCGAGCCCTTTGTTCCTGGCACCAGAAACGCCTCATCGTCGTCGTCCGGCATTGGCGCCCACCTGCCATTCACGTATGCATGTGTCTTCATGCTGATATTCTCAGTTATGTTGATACCCCCTCGATGCGAAGAATGGCGCTTGCTCGCTGTAATCCGTGTGCTCACCTGACCACCGCTATGGATGTAGTCGCTGGCTTCGCGGGAGCGCCCCAGCTGCTGGGAGTTGCCCGTGGTCGAATGACCGGACACCATGCGCGCAAACAGAGGTCGATAGACGGGTAACGATGCGCAGAGAAGGGCAACTGCGACCTCGACGACGCAGCACAGGCCTCCTGGAATCATATCCCCTATCAGGAGGAGTCAGTCAACTGCCAACACTATGATCGCCAAGAACAGACGTGCCCGGGGGCGGCATAACTTACAGCTTGGGTTGGAAGTACCGCCCACGCGTCTAGCAAAGGGAAGGCGGATGGCTGCGACAACACAGGCGCTGGAATTGTTAGGTTAGCATCGAGGCCGCAATGGTGGATTTACCCCAAGGGATTAATGGAACAGCGGATTGGGGACTGACCCTCCGCCTAGCCCGAAGTTGAGTGCCAACAAGATTTTCTTTCGTTGACTCAGGTTGAGGTTCATGACAAGCTTAATAGGCGATAAGAGTATGGCCACATCCAAAACCAAGTTGAAGGACGTATTGAAGAGGCTGAAAATGCTAAAGTCGATGCATGTGCCTCCGGCTGCTTGGTTCCAGAGTGCCTCGAGTGGCCGACATTGCAAGCAGCTGACAAGGACAATTGCGATAGCATTGAGACAGTTGATCACGCAGAGGAAATAAACCCAGTACTGGAAGTTCTTCTGCGGGAAGATGGTCACGTACAGGGCGAGAATACTCCACTTGACGAATGCGGTGGCCACGCCATAAAGAATTGGGTTCAAGATATTAAGCTGACGGGCGTATATGTCAGCTCTCCAAACTAACGCCATAAGAGACAGTTTCCAAGGGCTTTGGGCCGGCGTACAATTGCTAGCATACGCATGTCAGCTGGGTCGGTAATTAGAATTATTTGTCTCCCAGCGCCGTAACGTGTTGATAAGGCGAAGACAGTACAGAACGCGAGAAAAAACACCTGGACGTAAAAGATAGCTCTCAGCGATGACCTCCCTGTGGCCTGTCAAGGAGCATACTACTAACCACTGAGCTAATGACCAAGTTGTCGCTGAGAACCAGCTGACGGCGCGTTTGAAGCCGTGACCAGATGCGCAGCGCCAGGAAGATGACTGAGGCAGCACCGCAGATTGAACAGCAGGCGATAATGTCGGGAACCGTTGAGTCGTTGATATGCGCCTGCATCCATGCGATCTCGTCCTCGGTTGGCATGTTAGCCATGGCGGGCGATTGGGATGGCCCTCCTCAGACCTGGGTGAGTCGAAAAGAGGTCAAATTCGATTATTGAACAATACCACTAGATTCTATTGATTATATCTGTGAGATGGAGAGGGTGAGGAGGGGGGGGGGGGAAGGGGCGAAAAGAAGGGGCCGGTGGCCGCCCAACCGTTGATAGAATGTACTTGCCGCTAATGCAACCTCGGTCCTGTTATTTAAAAGTGATTGCACACGTTGCGGAAGGCTGCATAATGTCAAGACCCCAGGAGGGTATCGGGAGGTCGGAGTCATCGGAATTTCTGAGAGGCTTGCCAGGATTAGATGCCAGGATTAAGGTGCAGCCGAACTCTAAGATATTACGAATAAGACCAGTGAAAAGGGGCCACACCTGCAGGGGCAATGGCCGCCGTCCTCGACGTTTCTCGAGCAAACTTTTGTCCTGCATGAGTTTACCTTGTTGATCTTGACATCCGTTTTAACCAAGATGGCGATCGCATCGTTGATCTTATGGGGGATCGGCACTCTCATCTGCTACCTGGTATACCAGCATTCAACACGTAGCGCGCAGCGACTGCCGCTACCTCCCGGCCCCAAGCCGCTGCCTCTCGTCGGTAACTTGAAAGATTTCCCTCCAGATGGCAAACCGGAGTACCAGCATTGGATACACCATAAGGACCGCTATGGTGGTATTTCGTCTGTTACGCTTCTGGGCATGACGCTCGTTATTATCCATGATAAGAAAGCCGCACATGAGCTCCTGGAGCAAACTTCAGGCAGGACATCAGGGCGGCCTACCATGGTCATGGCAAACAAGTTGTGCGGCTATGAGTCTATTGTTGTTTGTCAGGACTATAATGCAAGGTTTCGGCGCTGCCGCAAGTTCCTACATCAAGAACTCGGCACTAAGGTTTCTGCATCGCAATTCCATGCTGCCCAAGAGCTTGAAGTGAAACGACAACTTGTGCGCGCGCTGAATGAGCCTGAAAAATGGCTGGAACATTTCAAAACGTGAGTTCCATTGAAAGGCCCTTGACGTCCGCGATTCTCGACTAACGGCATGCTGCACCAATCTAGCACGGCTGGTGCCACCGTGTTGAAAATGGCCTATGGGTATACCGTCGATTACGATAAGCCTGATCCCTTGGTGGACTTGATCGACCGAATGATGACCGAGTTCTCCCTCGCCGCGGTTCCCATGGCATGGGCGGTGGATATTATTCCTGCTCTCCAGTATCTTCCAGGCGCACCATTCAAGAAGACAGCGCGGAAATGGAGAAAGTCCATTCAGGCAGCAGCGTATATCCCGTACCGATTTGTCCAGTCTCGAATGGCAGCCCTGACATCCAGGCCATCGTACGTCTCAAAGCTGGTCCAGCAGCTGAAGGGAGAGCGGTCCGAGTTGGATCAGGAAGACGAGCAGGCAATTATTTGGTCAGCAGCCAGTCTATACGGTGCCGCGGCGGATACCACCGTTATTACGCTTACTACCTTTACGCTGGCCATGATCCTGTTCCCCGACGTGCAGCGCAAGGCTCAAGAAGAGATAGACCGTGTGGTCGGAAACCGCCTGCCCACCTTTAACGACCGCGACAAGCTGCCATATATCAATGCTTTAGTCCAGGAGGCGCTAAGATGGTGGCCGATTGCACCCATGGGCTTCCCTCATACCGCCACTGAGGGCTTTGAATACAACGGCCTATATATCCCCAAGGGTGCATACCTCCTCCCGGCAGTCTGGTGGTTCCTACATGATCCAGAAGTGCATGCCGACCCGGAATTATTCGACCCAGACCGATTCCTTGAACCACGAAACGAACCCAGTCCCATGACCGAGGCCTTTGGTTATGGCCGAAGAATCTGCCCAGGCCGGTTCTTCGCGGACTCAAGCCTCTTCTTGAATATTGCGCAATCATTGGCAGTCTTTAACTTTAAGAAGGCAGTGAGCAGCGACGGCAAGGAGATTGAAGTCAATGTTAAGCCAAAGCCAGGCCTCCTCACGTATCCGACTAAGTTTGATTTCCAAATCGAGCCGAGAAGCGAGAGGCACGTACAGATGATCAGAGAGCTAGAACGACAAGATCCTCTGGCAGCGGGTGATGCTGAGCACCTGGAGAGTATCGATAATTTCCAGCCCTTGTAGAGGCGCTGCTAGGAGTGGTCAAGAGGACCAATGAGAACTGCTAACCACTGGGGTTGTTTCTCTAAGGAGTTTCTGTTGGAAACAGTTGGACTATTGAGTACTTCTGAAAATCATTATATGTAAAATGAAATAGTTTCTTGATCTCCTGGCTTCAGGCAATTTTAAAAACCCCCAAATATTTCTGTTATAGCCGCTCGTAGTAGCCCTTCTCTACGCCACAAACGGATAATGGCGGTTCTACTGTAGGAGCCAGACTGCTATCATCATGCTAAGGATATGTATGCTCTTTGCTGACGCAGGTATAAGTACATGTATGGTGTTTCGGGTTTATTAACTTTGATTAACTGCCTGGCTCGAACGGTTACTCAGTCGTTCTAGTCCGTGCATATAGGGCCTCAGGTCTCAGACGTTCTGGACCAACGACAAAGACACATGCGCGTTCGGTGCGTTGATGGGGATTAACTGGCCGAGACCCTCGTATCAAGATGTATAAATCCTGAGTCCCGAGGCTCATGATATAATATACGAGAAAACCGAGCAACTACAGTGCGACCCCGTTTAGTCGACCAGTCATCCGAGGAAAACAAATCGCCTATCCGTGGTTTTCGCCTGTATTTCTGCCTTTAAATCCCCTAGCCACGAGCTATGTGCAAAGCATGCATCCACACACAGTAAAACCATGAGTTCTAGAATGATTCTCTGTTATGGAGTCACTGGGTTTTTCTTAGTATAAAGACCAACAATCTGAGCCTTCTAAGACCCTAAATCAAAAGCTGAACGAGACATGACTTGTAAAGTCAAGTAGCAGTACCAGGAATATCAAGGAGGCTACGCACATTGCTTCTTTACAAAAGTACATGGATATCTGACCAAGGTGGACAGACGGGCGGTACATTTCCATATACAAGCGTTCACATAGAATTTTGGTAGTCACAGTTTTGTTATAATGGTCTGCCATAGGAAGCATCAAATGGGGCATGCGTCTGATTGCTAGAGCTGGCACTGGCGTACGACGATGACTGTCCGCAGGTTGGCGTGCTGCTGGACGACTCGCACGCAGCTGCTGCAGGGATGAATTTCCAGCGGCAGGAAGTGGGACAACAAAGTAGGAGTTGAATCCCGGCATGAGAAATGGCCTCAAACTAGCTCTATGATTGATGGTTTGTTGCGAGAACTGCATCCTCCACCAGCCTTCGCAGCCAGCGTGGTGGGAAGGGTGCAAGTATCGGGAATCAGCGAAAGGCGACCTCGCTTGCCCTTGCTCTTGTTCAAGGTTGTGAGATGAAGGCACTCCTTTAGGACTGTTTTAGAGATGCCATCACTGCTGCAAGGGTCATCGATATAGGCGAGTAAACCGGAAGGTATCGGCGATATCTAGCCTGATATTAGCTGCACGTGAAGCTCTAGCCAGTGACAACGTCGCAATAGAATCGCCCAAGTCGGAGGAAGTCATGATCCGCGCCAATGGTTGGCTGGAAGACGCAAGGCGCGAGCCTAGAGATTACGCCGGCGGATTTCCATCTCGGTTGTCGTCTGGCGCTTCAGAGAGGCCGGTTGCCACGTCAGGGCCCGCATATACGCATCCTCGTCCAGGGATTTGACCTAGCGCGAGATGCGCGGGTTTGACCTCACCAGACAGATTGAGTGGTGGAGGCTCGACGGTGAGCCAGCGGTGGGCGCCATAGAGGCTGGAAGTTGGTCCGTAAGGAGAGCACATCGTGTAATACGTGCCGAGTGATGCTATTGCGGTGCTCAGGGCCGTGGCAAAGCCCTTAAAGGCCATTATTGTGCGGAGAAGAGCGCGATGTATACATATTGAGAGTATATACAGATTGAGAGTAGACAGAGAATTACCAAAAAAAAAAAAAAAAAAAAAAAAAAAAAAAAAAAAAAAAAAAAAAAACACAAAAAAAAAAAAAAAAAAAAAAAAAAAAGAGAAAACAGTTTGCCAAGTGTGAAGAAAGAAACAAAAGATCGTCACGACGGGCAGGGATGTTTTATAACCACGTCGTCGT